>VMDR010001553.1:0-121395 GCA_007922815.1 Macrotus californicus | reverse complement strand
CCAGAGGGCCAGAGTCCAGAGTAGAGGCGTGGGGGTAGCACAGAGCTTGTGGGTTTTGTGGGAGGAGCTGTGTGCTCACAGGGAGAAGGGCTGGAGCTAAGACTCCCCCTGTGGACCCTGGTACCCTGGTCAGATTTGGTCTGACACAGAGGAGACTGAAAAGACTTTAGTGATACAAATTTTGTTACGGGGTTCAAGTCATTTTTCATTTGCTTAGAAACCCAAATGTCAGACTCAGAGTCTGCATTACAATTACCTAGAAAATGTTAGGGCCCTGCCCCCGCCCCCCAAAAAAATGCCGGCTTCTACCACTGTCGCTCCGCAACCCTCAGGTAGCATTTCAGAATCTTAGTGGCGATTAAGGCTGGGGTAAAGGTAGAGAACCTAGTTGTTTTTTTTTTTTTTTTTTAAGTTCTCCGTATACAACCACTATGAGGAACTGGGTAAGTTTTTTAAAGAGTTTCATCCTCACACATGACATGAGGACAATGTAAAATAGCTCTTATACCCTCCCTTCCCCATTATGTATGATCCCAACAGTTAGGATTTTGAAGTGGCAAGGAGCAGAAATCAATTCTGGCTCACGTAAGCGGAAAAGAAGTTTTGTAACAGAATATTGGGTAGCTCACAGGAGCCAACAGAAGTGAGATCTGAGCTCGAGAGAATGGGCGAGAGCGTGGCAGTGGTGGCGCCACTCCAGCACGTCCCCACTGCCTCCACGATTGGTACTAGACTCCTGTGGCGAGTCTGTATCTGTCCCTGTGTCTTCACATCACTTCCTCACGATCCAGAGAGCCAGGCAAGAGCTTCCAGTGGGCCAGATCTAAGTCAAATGCCGATGGACTGGCGGTACCTGGGAGTGGGGACAGAGAATAAATGTCCCTTCCTCACCACCTCCCATAAGAATGGGAGCAACTCCCAAACCCACAGGATGATCAGACGCTGAATAGCCACACAAATGTTCACCTGCCCTCTCTGCAGGCAAAGGTGTTGAAGTTTGCCTCCTCTTTCTCCACCATTGGATGAAACGTATGTCCACATCTTTCTCTTTCCCTCCTTTTCATCTCCTCCACGGCCTTTCCTAGATATGCAGCCTGTCTTGGCTGTGGCCTGGCTGGTGGAGCAGTCAGTGGGATCAGCTTACTGTTGGTCATTTCTGTTCACGTGAGATTTCCACCCAGACTCCTATGAAATCTGAAACACTGCAGGCAGCATCCCTCGTGGTCTCCCTGCCTCAGAAGGCAGCCGTTGCACCACAGGAGAACACTAGGTGTTCAAAAGTTATTGTCTCATCAAGCCAAATACCTTCCGCTACTTAATATTTTTCCCACTGGTACTAATCCTATAACCTGTGCCACCCTGAAGTGGTCTACCCCTTTGTCCACGTAATCATTCCGGTATCTGTGTGTAAAATCATTAGGTCCCTTCTCCCCTCTCCCTTCCTTATTATCTCCTCCAGGGCAGCCCCCTTAAGTCTCGTCAACTGCTCATCGTAAAACAGAATTGCCAGTTTTGAGCTTTGGTGCCTGTGCCAAATCAGACTCTTTACATGCAATCTTATCCGAAACAGGATTATCGCCTCCTTTGATGTGGATGTACCCTTAACGCCGTCAGATATTGCAGTGCCTTTACTTGGTTCCCTCATGGAATTGGGTTGACTGTCTGTGAAAACCCAGAGGTTTGGACTGAAGCTGTGTGGATTTGCTTAAAATATCCCATGGGATCCAATTCTGATCCAGGAGCCTAGGACCAGCATCCGGGCAGCAGCATTTAGTACCGTTAACTTGCTTTGCTTCAGGGAACGTCCACATGGCTCTGTGGAAAGGCAGGGAAGGTGAGTTCTGGTGGCTGGGAAAATGAAGAGCTCAAACCCACAAGGTAGACCATTTTGTCCACTTTACTTCCATTAAGTGGTGCCTTCCTCTATAAGCAAATAAGTAGCCAACTTGCCATTGATGGATGGAGGGAGGTGTGGGAAGACAGGGTGAGGGTTAAGTTTGCAACAGCCTTTTCTTAGTAGATGATGATGATAAGTTTATAGAAGTATAGTTTGCTGACACTCTAGCATAATAAATTTTCCTCAATTTCAGAAGAAAGAATTAAAGGGAGTATACTTCAAGTACAAAATTGAAACATTATGCTAACGTAAGACAGAAACTAAAGGAAGACTTTCTGGTTGTATCAGTCTATAAATTCTGACAAACGCCAGTCATGTGAATTACCGCCATACTCAGGATGAGGAACCATTCCATCACCCTGAGAAGTCCTCCTTGTAGTCAGACCCTCCCCACACCCCCAGCCTCTTCCAGAAGGTCATATGAGCAGAATCTTACTACATGTGGCCATTCCAGGCTAACACCGGCATGCACTTGAGGTTCTTCCGTGCTATTTCATGCATCAGTAGCCCTCTTCCCTGGTGGGCAGTATTCCTCTGCACACATGTGCCGCCGTCACGTACTCCACTCACGGCTTGAATGGGCTGTTACACCAGATGGAGGTCTGTGTAGCACCGCAGGGAAGGGAGCACAGAGAAGTTAGTGCGCTTGTGTGTGACCTCTGCACTTCATTCACGCTAAGTTGCTATCTTTCTATCTCCTGGAGTATGGAGAATACATGAAAAGGGGGGTCTTTGTACAGAATATGTATGCCTTCTTTTTCTTTGCTCGCAGGCATCAGCACCAGATTTGTGGCTATTTTGAATATCAGTCTCGTGTATATCTCTTACTGCACTTTGAAACAAGTTTAAAACTTTCCTGTTTTTCGGTTTTTTCTTTTTAAGGAAAAATTTCGTCAAGCATCTCTAAAGGAACTCCATCACTGTCTTAATATTATGACTTCTTTACTGAATTGTAATTATTACATGAACTAGGATGCCAGAATTTTAAACTCTCTTTTAAAGAACTGTTTTTAGTTTAAAATTGGACATGTTCCACTAAATGTCTACGGTAATACTTTTTTGATAGCTATGCCAAGAGATCTATAGTTATATCATAAACACTGCACTCTGAAATTCAGGTTAGAATGGAGGGGAGGGTGATTTGAAATAATTATGTGATAGGAATGTCTGAATTTATAACCTGTACACCTTTGATTTATGATTTGGTAAGAAAGAACTTTTAAAGAAAACCTTCTTGGATTTCATAACCTCAATTGAAAACTTGTGGGGTGCTGATTACAGCATTTAGATTTTTCTCTGAAGATTCAAAGCTGACCACTAGTGTTAGTGAATTCACTACTGCTAGTGAATTGGTTGTTTGCTTTTTAATAGGGGCAGTCTTCACTTACTGTATCACAACCAGAGTTCTTGTACCCAGCAAATGGGCTCTGCAGACAGTCTGTTATGGGTATTAGATTCTACTATCTTCCTTTCCTATCTGTAAATAAATGCAATTTCCATCAAAATCTGGAAGAAAGTTATTTTGAAACCTGGAACAGATAAACTAAACTTCATCTAAAAGGGAGAAAAGTGAGTAAATACAGCTAAGACATTTTTGAACATATAAGAAAAATGAGGGACATTATTTACCACCTAGCAGACTATACTTCCAAGCTATAGTAATTCAAACGGAATGGCACAGGAATGGACAAATTCACCAGTGGAACAAAGTAGGGAATCCCAAAGAGGCCCCATTTGGTATATGAAAAGGAGACATTTCAAAAGTGGAGGGTAAATGATAGTCTTTTAGTGAATTTTATTGAAATAGTTAGCTTAAACTATTTACAGAGGAGTATAAAGTTAGGTTCTGCCTCTGAATACATAAATAAATTTCAGATGGGATAAAGAGCTAAACATAAAACTGAAATCTGTGAAAGTATTAAAAGAAAACAGAATATTATCTAGGGTGGGGAAGCCACCAAGACTATAAATTCAGGAAGTCAGAAAGGAGAAGAAGATTTGGTAAACTTATGGATGACCGTACACAGACAAAAAAACTTAACTTGAAAGTCAAGTTGTGGGGTGTGTTTTTGAGGGTTATATGAAGGAGTGATTGTCACGTTTTACTCACTATACCATGTGAGTTCTCTATAAAAAATGTGTTCGCACATCAGGTGGTGAACACACAATACAGACTACGTATTATAGAATTGTGCACTGAAACCTACATAATTTTTTAGGTTTCAATGTCACCCCAATACATTCAGTAAAGCATTTTTTAAAAAGGCATTTATGAATTGCATGATTTTATCAACGTGCTTACCACAGTGTGTAGACCCTGGCAAACATGCCTATAAGTTACAGTAGGTATTACTGTTTTTAAACCCCTTTCCTCACTCACAGTGATTCACATGTAGAAAATCTGGCTTCTTGTCTAAATGTGTTTTTTTGTGAGATTCTCTTATGTTTTGAAAATCAGATTCAGTTCAGTTGTGCAATGCATAGTGACTGCTGATGTACAGTGTGCCTAGGAATACGCCGCACTCTGGAGGAGGGCCTCGGGGAGGCAGGGAGATGATGCACGCAGCGAGAGGGCCAGGAACCTGCTCTGAGGTGTGCATGGTCTTGTTGACTGACATGGCGTCCCGTGAAAACCCCTAGGGACCAGTGTGTAAAACTTTTAGCGAACAGTGTCAAGTTGAGTGTGATCAGCCCATGGCCAGGTCCTGGAGGCTGTCTGGGATGTGTGCTCTGTGGAACTTCCAGAGGAGACCTGCCTCTGCAGAGGTTGGGAAGAGGTGGATCAGGGAGCCCCATCCTGGTAGACAGATGATTCTAGAGACTTTCCCTGTCCTCTTGCTGCTTTTAAACAGGCCCCTTCCTGGCTGAACTCGGGCTCTGAGGTCAGGTGACTCACATGCACTGCTGCAGAATGCCAAGTTAGAAGGTTGACTTGTTCAGAGAGACAACGGTCTCTCCTGGGGCCACCGTGGAATCAACTCTCCCTGAGCACATGGGCCGGGGCTGCGGGGCTGGCATCCAACTGCCCAGCAGTGCCGTCTTCGGCAGGAAGGTTTTAGTGCCTTCCTTCACCCGGGGGATTGTTACACGTAGTAAGTTGACTCTTTAGGTAACCCTACCGGTTACCTAATGAACATTTGTACACTTCATGCTTTACATCGAAATATCATTTAATTCTCATAGTGTACCCCATTCCAGATGAGGAAACTAAGGCAGAAAAAGGGAAAAGTACTTCATGTACTTTAAGGTCACACAACTGGTGAGTGACAGAACCTGAATTCAAACCCAGGTCTGCTGGACTGCAAAACCCACGTTTTATCCAATAAGCTGCGAGATCTGCCATAATCCAGCCCACTCCCCAGTGAGCATCACACACACCCTTCCTGCAGCTCAGGGAGAATTCTGGAAGATCTTCCGGGCCAGAGTTCAGCTAGCTCCTAAAAGGGCAGCTTTACCATCTCTTGTCCCTCTATGCAGGGGCGGGAGGAGCTCTAGACCAGGCAACCAGATGGGGTCTGTGAGGCTCCTTCCTCTCCATTCCCAAATTTTATCAGACGCTAGAGACAATCACATCTTCCTTCCCCACCTCCCGAGTAGGTGGTGGTCAGATCCTAACCATACTACTCAGGGCGACTCTCGTAAGATGCAAAGACTCACACCGAAGTGAGGGGGTAGGAATAAACAGTAACCAGGGCGCTAACCTGCCCTGGCTCATGTGTGACCCCGGCAGTTCCGAGGTCGTGTAACCCTCCACCGACACTTTGCCCAACACGATTCTCTTGACCTTTCCCCCACAGACAGGGCCGCCAGTCCTTACACGGTGGTGTTTGGAGCAGCAAATAGGGAAAACTGCCCTATTAAGTGAAGGCGCCCATCAGAAATGTGGGCGTGTCTTACAGAAGATACGAATCGGGACTCCTCCTTTCACAAATACATCTAGGTGAGGTCTGAGCAATGCAAATGACCTGTCTTTTTTTATTAACTTAGTCTTAATTATAATGGACACCAGTGTTCTATTAACTTTAGGGGCACTACATAGTGATTCAACATTTGTATACCTAAGGTATACAGTAAATGTAGCAACCATCTGTCAATGTACATAGTTATTAGGATGTCGTTAACTCTCTCTCCTGTGCTGTATGTGACATCCCCGTGGTATATTTTATGAGAGGAAGGTTGTGCTTCTTAACCTCCTTCCCCTGACCCACCCCTTTCTCTGCTCCCCTCCCTTCCAGCAACCATGGGTTTGTTCTCCGAATCTCTGAGTTTGTTTCTGCTTCATTTTGCTTGTTCATCTCTTTAGAAGTCTTGCGTTCTGTTATGGAACACGGCCGTCGGCGTGGGCTGCCAGCGTGGCAGTCGGCCTCTGGCGCTATAGGAAAAGGAGGGGGCTAGTGCCAGGTTAGAGCATGGGCTCTGGGGACCTGTCAGATGGTAGGAGGAAGCACAGAGAGGAAAACTGAGTTTGTTCCAATGTTTCGGGCGTTTTAGAAACCTGAGAGAAACATGGATAATACACGTTGCCGTCTTTATTGGGTTTGTTTGCTTTTTAAAAAATCCTCTGAAGTGTGTTTGGTGAGAAGAGAGGCTGGAATGACAGCATAGTTAATGCCTGTTGGCTGTGACCCAGGGGAGATCACCACCCAGCGCGTCCAGCTGTGTGAAGCTCAAGGTCCACAAGCTCCCACCTGCAGGCAGGTCACACCTCACAGACCTGTGAGTTACCAACAGCTGGCAAAGGTGGTCCACGGAACACCTTTGTTATTAAAGATGGTCGTGGAATCACCTTCAGATGTATTGCTGGAAATAAGAAAACAAAAAATAAAAAAAGAAAAGAATTGCTCAAACATTTTCCCTCCCAAATGGTTTGAGAGTGTCAAAGCAGGTACTGAACAAGGGGAAAACAGCCGGTGTTCTTATGACTCAGGGATCAGTTCTGGCCACCACACTGGCTTTGCCTATTGTGTGGTCCTAAATCACTTTCCCTGCCTGGTGCTATCTCTCTTTGCTTTGCCTTTAATGAGTCACGAAAGACAAGGGGCATAGGGACACTGGTGATTGCCATTAATGAGGAACGTGACAGTAACTGTTCTCAAGATGGTCTTCACCAGATCTTTAAGTTCCATTCATCTAATCAAGTTCATACGTAGCAGCTGTGTCTTGTTCCAGCCAGCACAGCAAATACTGTGTACTCACCCCTGCAATGTGTTCACCCCTGCAATGTGTGATTTGAGGAGAAGTGATTACGAGTTGCAGCTAGAAATCTCTCATCTTGTCATCTAGATTCCAAACATCATGCTTCTAAAAAATCACAGCGGGACATTTTCTGTGATTCAAATGCAAAAATTGTTAACATCCGAGAACGAAAATGGCAGGGTTTTTTTTCTCTCTTCTTAATTCCATAGGTATCACGAGGTAATTTATCTCTCTATTTTAAAATATATACTTTAGATATTTTTAAATGGTGTGTATTATTAAATGTTTTTAAATGATGTATGAGTCAGTAAATCATCTTTGTTCTTATACGTTAATCGTAAATGAAACAGCGTGTATCACTTGTGAAACTGGGAAATTCATCTTGATAGTTTTAAAGATTGTATTAAAAGGGGTTTTAAAGTGTTTTGACACCCTATGAATATGATATATTTATCTAAAAATCACTTGGCTATATAACCATGCAAAACATCATTAAATTATTTTAGGCAGGTCTTGGAGGTTTTACAAGATTGCATCTTATTGTGAAAGAAGTTCAAGAGTCAAAAAATCTTCGAAGAGCCAAAGGGAGGGAAGGAGGCTGTCTTCGTTTCTGGGGCTGCCATCCATGCAGAGTAGCACGGGGGCGATGGCCTAGAACAACAGAAATGTATTTTCTCAGGGTTCCGGAGGCCAGCAGTCCGAAATCAAGTTGCAGGCAGAGCTGGTCCTTCTGGAGGCAGCGGGAGAGGCGTCCAGTGCCTGTCTCAGCTTGTTGTGGGTAGCCCCGGCATTTCTTGTCTTGTGGATGGGGCACTCCAATCTCTACCTTCCTCTTCCCACCACCTTCTTCTCTGGGTCTCTGTTCTTTTCTGTCTCTTAGGACACTTGCATTGGATTTAGGGTTCCGCCTAATCCAGCAGGATCTCATCTCAATCCCTAGCCTGTTACATCGCCAGAGATCCTGTTTCCAAGTAAGCTAGCATTCTGAGGTTCCAGGTGGACAGCAGTTCTGGGGGAACATTCACTGTTTAGCCCAGAGACTTTCCATTTCAAATCCCTGGCCCGGGCCTTAAACGCTGCCTAAACTTCCTCCAGCCTGTCTCTCTCCCCTCAAATCTGAGCCCCACACTCCCACCTCCCCTCAGCCCAGCTGCCTCCTGCTGGCCCTCCAGCCCCCGATACTTCCTGGGAAAACCTTGCCTGTGTGTGTCCACTCCCAAAGCAGGCAAGTCCCTCTTTTATTTTCACTTTTTAATTTTTTAAATTTTTTTCAATTGCAGTTTACATCCAATATTATTTTGTATTACTTTCAGGTATACAGCATAGTGGTTAGATAACCATATACTTGACCACGTGTCCCCTCTGATATTTCCAGTACTCACCTGGCACCATGCATGGTAATTACAATGTTGCTGACTGTACTCCCCGTGCTCTGCTCTACATACTCACGACGTGTTTGTAACTGCCCGTCCGCACTTCTCAGTCCCTTCACCTCCTTCACTCAGCCCCACGCCCCTCCCCTCTGGCAGCCACCAGTCTGTTCTCTGTATCCAAGAGTCTGTTTCTATTTTTGTTCGTTTATATTGTTCTTTAGATTCCACATATAAGGGAAATCATGTGATAGTTGTCTTTCTCTGTCTGACTTATTTCACTGAGCGTAATACCCTCTAGGTCCATCCATGATGTTGCAAATAAGATTTCATTCTTTTTTTTTATGGCTGAGTAATATTCTATTGTGTGAATGTACCACAGCTTTAAATAATGCTGCGATGAACATAGGGGTGCATATATTCTTTCGAATTAGTGTTTCAGGATTCTTTGGCTCTTTTCCCAGGAGTGGGATCACTGGCTCATAAGGCAGATCCAGTTTTAATTTTTTGAGGAACCTCCACACTGCTTTCCACAGTGGCTGCACCAGTCTGCATTCCCACCAACAGTGCGTGAGGGTTAGGCCAGTCCCTCTTTTAGAGGCCTCTGAAGTAGCCTGTACTTCTTCAAACATTCTTCATATAATTAATATCATTAAAAACCAAATTTATATTATTTTTTACTTTATACATTAATATTTCTGTTCTTAAATATTTTTTAAACACTCATAAATTTTAATATAATTTTATGTGGTACTGGTTTTATTGTATAAGATTTTATTTCAATAATATAATTTCTATAATTAATTCTATAACTGACACCTTAATCTTTAAAATTAATTACAGGTTCATGGTGAAATCCGTGAAGGCAGGGACCCCCTGCCTTCTTCGCTGCTCTGTCAACACTGAGCCCAATGTCTGCACTTGATTTTTGAACCTATTGTCTTTATAGAGTTTCCTTAATTTTCAGAGAAAATTGTTCTTCGGCCATTTCTTTGGCAAATTGTTTTTTGGCAAGATCAAAATTCTTCTTGATCTGCTATGGAAAGACTCACAGGGACCTCCCATTTGGGGGTTGGGGGGCTGAGGCTGTTGAGCGCTGTCTGTCTTCAGTGGGGATGGGTCTTGGTTGGGCTCCTTGCTCTCTGAGGGACGTCTGTACGTTGTCTTGAAATCTGAGGTGGAGCATTTAAAATACAGCTTCAATAATTGATCCTATTGGGAGTTGGGAAAAGAGTGAAATCTGACTACTCACTTTTCTCGTTTGTTCTGCCCAGTTTTCTCTTCAATCCTCCACCTCTGCCCCAGAGGGAGAGAGAATTGGGGTCATGTGAACTTTGACAAACATACATTTTCTTAGACCAGGTCTGGAGACTCTTTGAGCTGCAACCTTAGCCATTTGAAACAGTCCAAAGTGAGAAGCCCCTTTGGACTCAGTCATATTTATTTGTATTCTTTGAAGATGTTTTAAATGAAATTGGACCTGATAAGCTTTGTGTCTGATCATTTCAATCCAGTTCTTTAAGAAACAGCAATATTGGCATTTTCCACAGATGCGCTTTGTCAAACTTAACTTCTTCCCCTGAAGCCATATCTGGGATCCTCTCCTTTTGCTCCAGGTACTGGGAGGTTGCCCGTCTGAGAACAAGTGGTGGCCGTGATATGCAAACCCTTTGGGGAAGTTAGACGGGGAGGGTAAATAAAGAGTGTCCGACTTGGCCTCTCAGGAGGCCATGGGGCTAAATCTGAGGGTTTACTACAATAGGCCTCTTTAGGAGGAAATCACTGAAGAGAACTGAAGGTGTGAAGTGTTAGTTAAGAAGAGAAAAAAAGAAAAAACCACCCCAGGAATTGAGTGTTGCTCTGTTCTTGCCCACACATGGTCTGGGGTCCCCATCGAGCCCTCTCAGTGTCTGGCACACTGGCTGCCCGACCCCTGACCCAGGGCTGCTGCCATCCACAAAGAGCGCCAGTCTCCGTGCAACGTGGGTGCAGTTGGCCCTCCAGCTTGGGTGGCTGGACCAAGTTCAGGTGTCCCTTTATCTGAGAGAAGTATTTGTGAGTTTAAATGGAGCAGGGCCGCAGTGGAAAACTCGCGTGTGCATTTTCCCCAGAGATTTGTGAAGGTCCTCTGGTCAGTGCCTTTGTTTCTTCCCCCTTCCCGATTCTTCTAGATCACTTCCTGGTGTGCATTTCAAGAAATAACTTTTGGGGTGTTTGTTTTTCCAGGCAGCTCATGGCTCTGATTTTGTGTTTGGATGTTTTCCGTTTGCTCTGAGTAGGAGAGTTCCAAGTCTAGTGTGTGCCGTCTGCCAGCTATTTCCTGTGGAGAACTCTTGGTAAGGAAGTGAGTTCCTAATATTGAAATATGCCTGTGACTCCAGTGCCCACACCTGCTTGTGCCTCGTATGTACAACAGCCCAGGAGCCAGCTGTTCACACTGGAGCATTCTGCCCTGGAGTTGAAACCGTGTGTCTGCAGGGACCCGCTCTGGACATTTAAACACCATCATAATGGTGTTGACTATCTCATGGCATTGTAATATGCTGGAACATTGAATGTTAGAACAGCCAGGCTTTGGAAACTCCTGCCTCAGAAATGTGGAAGAGGCCCTTGCAAAGGAGGCAGCTGAACCAAAAGGGAGGGTTGTCATCCAGATATCTGGATAAATGGAGGAAAGGTAGGTCAGGGGGAAGTGGATGCTGGGAGAGGTGGTCGCCATGCACACACATGCATCTGATTTATTCGTGGTAGTTGCTCACATCACTGTGCACAGCTCACATATTTTACAAAATATTCAGGGGTCAGCCCGTGCCACAGCTTGGTGGGATGGGCAGCCTCCCAGGCTCCACCCTGAGTTCTGGGGCAATTCCAGGACCTCAGGGACCATCCCCGGAGTTCAGGTCAGGCCAGAAAGCATGTAATTGCTCTGGGAGCTGGGAGCCTGACCCTGGCCAGATGGACATGGAAATGAAACAGGAGGCCACCATCGGTTTGTGTTTTGAAAGACATCTGTCTCGTCTCTCTTGGGCAGACAGCATGCCTGCTGCAGTTGGCTGGACTCCGTGCTGATTGTCTGCACTGCCTGAGCCCCCAGCGCACACACAGCCACACTTCTTAGCTCAACAGCTTAGGTCCGCACGACCCTCAAAGTGCTTCTCTGACTCACAGGGGCCAAGCTGGCTCTGAGGCTAAGGCACATTTGCCCCACCTTTTCAGGTCTTTAGTTTGCACACGCGTTTCTGACTCCCTGCCTGTCCCTGTGGTCTTGCTTTTTCCAGAGACTCTTTTTCCCTGGCTTGACTGTGGCGCTCTTGCCCCATTCTGGCCACAGGATTGGCTTTGACCACTCTGTTCTGTGAGTTCGCCTTCCCAGGATTTCATCCAGGACATTAGCTGCAGACAAGTTTAACTGGCTGACCTAGGATTACCCAGCACATTTCCAAAAGGAAAGGAGTATCATGGATTGGCATTCATGGTGTGCCAGGCAGGAGGCCAGCCAGCAAACCAGCCTGCTTATTAGTTCATCATCCCATTTACACCTCCCCAAAACCCCTCCGGCACACAAGATCAAGGGGTTAGTCACGGTATTGCGTCCTGCCCCAAGGACCCAAGTGGCAATGCTGACACCTGAACCAAGTGTTAAGTAATCTTCCTCCAATATCAACTAGGTCCATGTACACTGGGAGAATTTTGGTGAGGCTGTGTTTCGGTATTGAGTAAAGAGAGCCCCAGGCTGAGCCCTTTGTTGTTGGCTCTTCTTGCCACCAGTCAACAGACTTACAGGAAATCTTTGTGAATGCCATTCATCCAACTTGACTTCTCAAGAATGCTCTGCTGGCTGCTGCTATTCCCAGATTAGCTGAGTCCTGTTCATTTCTGACAGGCCTTTTTTGGCTACTGTTATTTCCCATCATCTCCTTCTTGGGAAATATTTTGTTATATTGTCCTCTCTCACCTGGGGCCCTTCAGGAAGCAGATGCTGAGTTAGAGCTGAGGGTGTAGAGAGTCTGTCGGGATAACGCCTGTGAAAGGGCAGGGAGGAAGCAGAACGGGGCAGGGGGAGCTGGCACACTGTGCTCGACCTGATAAAGCACGTCACTCAACAGGGTGTCTGAAGCAACACTTGCCTGTACGAGGCATCCTACCCTGGGTGGAAACCTCCAGCTTAGCCTCCCATCTGGATAGCCATTGGCTAGGGATTGCTCCAGAAGAGCACACCTTGGACTAGAAAGTTCTGATGAAGCTCACTAATACACGCCTCCCCATCTGGACCACAAGTCCTTACCTGAAGGAGTATCTCAGTGGTATCAGCCCAGGCATTTGCCTGCTTCTCCCTCATCCCGATCTTGTTGGCCCATCACTATCTGACAGCTGATTATCTTCTAAAAAAATCCACAGGACCAATGGATGTCATAGTAAGACACCCTTATAGCCAAAAGTAACAGACTACCTACAGGCAGGAGGGGCAGCTCATTACAGAGGGAGAGGTGTCCAATGCACACTTCTACTTTGAGAAGCGCTGGTCTGGAGTTGGGGTACCGTGTGGGGTGCGACGAGGGAGGAGATGTCTGAGCTGCAGAGCGCACCTGAGGGGAGAGGCCATCCTTGGAGGGGCATGTGTTCTGTTAGCCATTTTGTTTAGCCTCAGCTGGGCTGAAGGCCAGGTTGGTTTCTTAGTCTTCTGATTCTAGGTAATCTGAGCAAGTATGGCCTCTACTTCTCCAGAATTCTCGAGGACTGCCTCATGCTCATAGCTGAGATGGAATGGGGCAGTTGGCCACTTCCACCCACACCCTGAGAAAACACCTCACCCCTCCCACATACTCACCTAGGTTCTGGGCCTGCCTGAAAATACCTCTTGTTTTCCCCAAGGCCCTTGTTTTATGGGTGTGGGACATATTTTGGGTGCTCACTTACTGCTAAAGTGGCGTTAATGTGGGGAGAAGCCTCTTGGCTGTGAGAAGTTGCAGCCCTTCTTCTGGATCCAGACCTGGTCATAATAAACGGTAGGTGGGACTTGACCACAGTGAGTCCCAAGGTCATTGCCTGGGTTGTTTCCAATCAGATGGAAATTTGAATCCCAGCTCCACCCATCACAGCTCTAGGACCTTGGGCAAGTTAATTTCTCTAAGCCTTAGTTTTCTTATTTCTAAAATACAGATCATAATCTTGATATTTAGTGGGGTTGCTTTAGATTGAAACGAGGTGATATGCATGCAGTTAACTCAGTACACAACGTATAGTTACACTTTAATCAATCTTGGTACCTGTCTTCCTTGTCTGTTACAATTCTTGTTAGTTTTTGGAGCTTCTAACATAAACACACCGTTAAAAGCAAGCTTTGCGTTTTTATATCAACGCTTATGCTTGTGCGTTCAATAAGTTACAGCTTCTTCAGTGCTTTACTTGCAGTTATCTTTAAAATCCCAGGAGATAAATACAAATGGCTCTGCATTTTTCTTGTCTGAACATGACTAAGAACCAGGGGTCACAGAGCTGCTCGAAGATATCACAGTCACAGCTGATCAGCAGACACAGGAAGAGTGCACTGATTGGAAGCCAAGATATAAAATTGTTCTCTGCACATCTGTAAGGACTTGGCTCGTCTGTTTTCCTAGGCTAGAGTTCTGTTGATTTGGCTTTCTTGTAATTGAAGTTCTCCGAACCAGCAAGAGTCCTGGAGGATCAGGCAGATGGATGAACCACAGGGTAAACAGCCAACAAATCCAGCTTCTCAGGAGCACCCTTTGCTTGGAGAGGAAGGTTGCAAAACTTAGACATGAACCTTTCCAGATTATGAGACCTGTTCAGCCCAACCACACCTGCCAGAGAGCCTTTGAGAAGAAAGGAAAAGGAAACTCAGGTTTTAAAAAGTCCTCAGGACACAGCATAGAAGAGACTCAGGAGAAGAGCAGGGCTTGACGTCAGCCAGAACACATCGATAGAGGTAGCCAGTTTGCAATTCCTCAAGTATCTTTTCTCTGAACAGGGAAAGAAATTCAGAAAAGAAGCCCACTGTTTTGATGGAAGCTGTTTTGACATAAGCGAAACCAGGCTTGGCACGCGGCGGCGACACACCGTGGCCAAGCCCGTGGAACGGAGCATGGAGGGATTGAAACGGGCAGGGGAAGTTGTCTGGGGACCGAGCTGGAGCCATTTGAAAGGGGAGGACACCAGGGTATAGACGTTTTATCAGTGTTTGAATTAGGGGTGAGTAGCATCATGTGCCTTCTGAGAGACACTCAGGGGTCCCTCTTCCTTTCCAGTCACCTCTAGAGAAGGGAAAGGTGGGGTCCACCTTCTGCATATTGCTGTGCCAGGGCTTGGGGATGGCTGGCTGGTTGTGAATTCTCCGATTTGGCTGCTTTGGTGGAAGTGGGAGCAGACAGGGAGAGTGCGTGACTCTCCTGGCTTTCAGCGGCTTTCACTGTGGATGAACCAGGGAGATGTGGCAGGGACAATGTGGACTCAGGCTCTGGGTCATTTCTGACACACTTTTCAGGGCTCGGTGGCCTTGAGGTTAGAAAAGAAATGGAGCATAATCTTTGGGACATGGTCTGCCTTCAGCGTTGATAGTGGCCTCTTCCAAGAGGAGGCCAGGGGCAACACCGTACATGGGACAGCGTGGGCATCACCATGGGAAATGGCCCTGGCAGGGCTGCACATGGCATATCAGGCAAGGGAGTGGGCCAGCCTGGGCTTTCTCTTTCTCAGACCTGGCCTACCTTCAGCTTCACAGGCAAACTGCAGCAAAGGCCTCTGGGGTATGAATTCAGTGTCTTTGGCTGGACAGGGAGCAGGACATAGGGGAGGAATGGAAGCTTCATTAGCACCAACCAGGCAAAGTACACAGGAGGCTTTGGGTACAGTAGATGCCAGTATTCTGTCCTGGACAAAAATAACATGGAGAACCTAAGAGATGAAAATGCAGCTCATAGGAGCGCAGTGATGAGAATGTGTCAGCACAGACTACACGTTATACACTGCAGTAACATGGCCTTTGGAACCGTTGCCTGGTATGCTAATGAGGAAGGATTTCCTTTTGAAGCAGAGTTGGTTTAAGATGGTATTGGAACCGTGGGAAGAATCAAGGAGAGCAACTGGAAAAGAATGCCTAGTGAGGTCACCTGAGGAACCTTGGAGGTAGAGGGGCTCCCTGGATACCCATCGTCTGGACCAGAGGAATGGTGGGCATGGGCTGTAACGATGGGAGGGGAAGCATTGGGTGAGGGGTTAGCAGAGTCCCGAGGGCTGTCTCCTCAGAATAATTGGGTGTGATAGGAGGAAAATGAGAAAGATACCAAAAGAGCATGTTTGGCCCCGACTGGTGTGGCTCAGTGGGTTGAGAGTCATCCTACAAAATGAAAGGTCGCCAGTTCGAATCCCAGTCAGGGCACATGCCTGGGTTGCATGTTCAGTCTCCGGTCGGGGTGCATGTGAGAGGTAACCAGTCGATGTTTCTCTCTCTCATCGATGTTGCTTTCCCTCTCTTTCTTTCTCCCTTCCCCACTCTCTAAAAATAAATATATGAAATCTTTTTTTTAAAGCATGTTTGCATGAATCAGGATTTTGTAGAGGTAAATGACAAGCAGGTGCAGAAGGAGTTAAAGTCTAGTGAGTAAGACCAACCAAAAAGAAGTTGCTTTTAAGAGGCAAGACAGTGTATTACAGAATTTTATATATAATATAAAATTCTATAAACCCAGAACCTATATAATTTTATTAAGCAGTGTCACTCCAATAAATTCAGTAAAATATGTTTTTAAAAAGCAAGACAGGAAAGATCATGTGTTGTACGATTCCATTTATACGAAATGTCCAGCAGAGGCAGAGGCAGATCTACAGAGACAGGAAGCGGTGGCCAGGATGGAAAAGGGCATGAACTTCAGATGGGCGTGAGGCGTCCTGTGGGGGCGGTGAAAATATTCTAAGACCCAATTGATGGTGTCAGTTGCACCACTTGGTAGATTTTTTAAAAATCATTGAAGTATGTGTGCATTGGCAATGGACATGTAAAATATGCCTCGACGAAGCTGTTTTTAAAAAGAGCCTTTTGAAATAGAAAAGACTTCTCACTGCCCACTTTTTGTGATGCCTCATACGTGCCGGCCCCCGTGCCAGCGGGGGGAATACAGTGCCGTCCTGACAAAGGCACTTTCCAAATACAGCAAATGGCTCCTGAAAACTTGACCTCCCTTGTCATTACTGGCTTGCAAGTGACGACCTGAGGAACAAGTGATCTGTAAGACGCGCCGGTGGGCTCTGCGTTGTTGGCCCTGTTCTAGAGGGAAGATTGGAAGGACATACATATGAGGCTCTGGAATGGGCCTTTGACAAGAACTTGGGGCCCAGAAAGTTCACCTGTAGAAATGTGTCCCCAGGGGACCTTAGATACATGCCGTCAGTGTTCTGACACCTCTCAGATTTCTGTCTCCAGACCAGTCCCCTGCCCCAAAATCCAGATTCGGGTCTCTAGCTGCCCACACAACAACCACGCAAGCATCTCTAACTTAACACGTCCAGAACTTAACTCCAGAACAGATCTGTATTCAGAAGCAAAGAGCACCACCCACCAGCCAAAGTCGCGCTACTAGCTTCAGGTGATGGGAGCCCCATCCTTCCAGGCGCTGAAGCCAAACACCTAGACACCGTGCTTGACATCTCTCTTTGTCTCACATCCTGTACCTGATGCGGAGGCAAAAGCTGTTGACTCTGGCTTCACAACTCATCACAGCTTGGGCCGTTTCTTACCATTTCCATTGCTGCTGCACATTGAGCTGTGTCTCCCTGGAATTTCCAAAGATGATGTCCCTCTGGTCTATCTACCCCTGCCCAGTTCTCACCACAGGGAACACAGGGGTCATTCCAAGATGTACTGCATATTGCATCACTGCTCTGCTCAAAACTCAGCAGCTCAACACGTGACAGTGGCCAACCAGGCCTTGCATAAGTCTGATCTCTGTTAGCTCTTCCTGCCTCACCGCCCCCCCCCCCCCCCCCCCCCCCCCCCCCCCCCCCCCCCCCCCCCCCCCCCCCCACCGCTCACTCTCTCCCCTCCTTGCTTCACTCTTCTCCAGCCACAAAGGCCTCCTTGCCGTTCCTCAAACGCACCAGACGCACTTCCAAGTTACCACTTCTGTCCTTGCTTCCCCTCTGTCTGGAATGCTCCTCCAGGCAGCTACATGGCCAGCGCTTTCATCCTCGAGTACCTGTTCCAGGTGTTCTTTCCAGTGCTGCCGCCTCAGCCGCAGCAGCTCAGGTTCCAGCCCGACTCTTCCGACTCGTGGCACATGCAGGCCTCCCCCTGGTCGGGGTTTTCTATTTCCATGGAACATCTCACCTCCTAACTTACTACACCGTTGGGTGCTTATTTTAATAGGTCTGTTATTTATTGTCTGTCTCCCCTGCGAGATTGTAAGCTCCACAAAGACAGCAATCACTTTGTTCACTGCTATACCCCCAAATGCCTAAAACAGGGTTCGGCATACAGTAGATATTCAGTAATTCGTTTTGTTGGCCCTGGCCAACTGGCCCCATCGGTTGGAGCATCATGCCATACACCAAAAGGCTGTGCGTTCGATTCCCAGTCAGACACATACATAAGTTGAGAGTTTGATCCCTGGTCGGGGCATGTACAGAAAGCAACTGATCGATGTTTCTCTCTCACATCAGTGTTTCTCTCTCTCTCTCTCCCCTTCCATTCTCTCTTTCTAAAAATCAATAAACGTATCCTCAGATGAGGATTTAAAAAAAGTAGTAACTATTTGTTGAATGAGTGAATGAATGAATGAATGAATGAATGAACACATGAGTTGGTAATGAGCAAGTAGTAATTTTGGAAACAAAAGAGTAGCATTATGTCATGAGAAAAAAGAGTGAAGTGAGTTCCCAGGTGCGCTGTGCGAGGCTCCTCGGGTCCCTGCTGAGCTGAGGTTGACTCATGCATGTCTGGAGAAGTCTGCCCCAACTGGACCAGCTCCCCCTTCGCTCCCCCTTTGCTCCCCTGGGACAATGTGACTGGCATCAGCAGATGAGTCAGCAGATCTGTGTGGCTGGAGTTCTGATTTGATTCCCTATAGACCGCAGGTTGATTTCATATCGTTATTTAAAAAACTCTGCTTCACTCCCAGTAATTTAATACAGAAATAAAATCATTCGCAAATAGAAGTCTAGAGGTTCTCTTTCAAGGGCCCGTATTTCCTCAGTGTGTTTTTATAAGGTCGGTTTTCATCATTGATCAGACGTGTTTACTTAATTTCGCTTCTGAATTCCTATTTCCAAAAGTCTTGCAGGTGCTTTAAAAAGGCTTTTATTGATTTATGCAGAAATGAGGTGCGTGAAAACCTTTGATAAAAAGTAAAACTTCATGTAAACATATTGCTGCAGGATAAAAGGCTACACTTCTGTCTCCTTCCTGTTAAACCCTCCTGGGCTTGGTCACGCAGAGGGCATCCTAGTGTGCAGATTCTTTACTATGAGACTTGTGAATTTAAATCGATCTTGTTAGTCTGCGATGTGAACGTTGCAGATAAGTATGAAAACCAGTGATACCTCATGGCATAGAAATCAAAATAACTTTTCCATTGGTCATTTGATGTAGCTGCTTTTTATCCATTGTTTTCTGTCATGTCCCTCCGACTGCTGCCCCGCATGGACACGGAAGCCTGTGGTTGCAGGAGAAGGGATCAAAGCAGGGACGGGCAGAGGGGCGGATGGCTGATGCTGATGGACACAGTGCGGCTGCTGCCTTCGAGGCGACATGCCGAATGTGGTCACTGTTCATGGAGTCGAAGGGCAGAGCATCCATCTTCTGTCTTGCTCCCTTTGTACAGTGCCACCTGTTCGATTCCGCCTTAGACTTATCTTCAGTATTGGCTGGCCTCCAGGTGCATGCTGATATTTATTTCTAAGTGACTAGTGCACAGAGTACTGTATCATTGAACTCCTTGTGTAAGTTGGATGTAGGGGAACAGGGCCCATTATAGACTGAGGTATTCTGTGTATTGTCCTGCTATATGTGTCAAGAACGATGAGTTTGCTCCACCTGTTATCCAACAGCTTAGCCTGCCACAGTGTCGTGGATGTTGGCAGGAGACACAAGACTCTTGGATCAGAGATGAAAAGACAGTTTTACTCATGGAAATAGCAGGAGCCAGAGTATTCGCATTATTTGTACTAACCACTCCCCTCAGCCCCAACTCCCTGAGGGCAGTGTGGACCTCTGTGCTGGTGTATATAGGTGGGCACGATTTAAATTTCACCGTTGTGTAGTGATGTCAAGTTTTGGTGGCCGGTAGTTTGGGTTGGGTTTGAATCGCTAAATTGTATTGTAGGTTGGGGTGGGGGGGGCGGAAATCCTCAAATAAATATTCACCCTGATTCTTCACTCTCAATTTGTGTACCCCCACCCCAATCTTATGATAAAAAAATAATAAATACACATTTTACAATAAAGAAAATATATACATTTATTTGTATTTCTCTACCCTGGACTCCAGATAAGGGAGGGGAGAGAGTTGCTGAGCCTCAGCCATTCGTGCTGAACAGAGGAGGCGAGAAGTGGTAAAAACTGGCCGCATGGGTAGCCCTCCTGCAAGCAGCAGTTGGAATACAGTGTTCTCGTTTATTTCTAGTTTATTTCTCTTCTAAGCCTTGACTCTGACCCGGTTTCAACGCCTCGGTGGTGCCTGAGCCCCTTCCTCTTCCACCTAGAAGGGCTGACTTTCCCCCTCGGTGCACTAGCGAAGGAGCAGGTTGACTTGCCTTCAGAAAAGGCCTTATGAGACCACCAAGGACGTCACTCTCTCTCGTCAACACCGTATTGAGTCAAAAACGTCCACCTTCAGAGATTCCAAAGAAAGATTCTGTGGGATCTGGGAGAAGTGTGTCCACAATTCAATGTGGCTGGGAGGCAGCACCTAAGAGAAGCTGCCCTTTGGGAACCAGGTTACTAAGTGACTCCAAGAAATAATGACTTTCATCTTCCCGTCCCCTCGTACAGAGCTGTCCATACTTGCCTCCCTCAGTTTGCCAGCCAAGACTTCACTGGGAAATTAGTCTGTGTATATTTAACATTTCCTCTCAATGCATTGTTCTCGGGAAGCAACAGATCCACACACAGCCTCAGGCAGACCTCTGGGTTCATTGGCTTAGCAGGTTTCCAATGACCACAGGCAGCTCTCCAGCCTCCCTGCACTTCTGAGGCAGGAGGAGATCCAGAAAGACGGATCTCCGTTTGTCCCGTGTGTCAGACCAGGTGGCTCTTAGCAGCTGGCTCCTGTCCATAAAATCCAGGCTCTGTCAGAATAAGTGCCTATAAACATTTTCTTGCAGTCAGTGTTTATTCTCCTGTTGTCTCCTGGGAGCCTGACATACTCAGCTGAATGTCGGCCCTGGTAAAAAGTCTGAGTTCCAGACTTCTTTTATGTGTTCTCTGAGCTCCCTCCTGTTCTCACGGGATTGTAGACAGGCCAGTGCCCAGTGGTGGTGAGCCAGCTTCCTCTCAGTTACACACAGATATACACTCGTGTGTCAGCTTGGCCTGAGCACCCCTCTGTGGGTGCGCATTGTGTGCCAGGCATCAGTAACCGATCGCTGAATGCCCAAGATGACTTTCAAAGGCACCTGGAGATTGCTCCTTCCAAGGGCTTTGGCAAAACAGTCCAGGATATCAAACTTTCGTAGCTGCCTCAAACCCTCTTTTGACGGAATCAGGGCATGGATAAATAATGTGTGCCTTTGGCCTTCCAATACCTGTCTTTGCCCCTCTCTTATCTCCTACCTCCCCCATTTTGTTGTTCTTCAAACTCCAGACTTCAGCTTTTCCAAGACCCAACCTCCCCTGCCAACCCTTGGAGAGCCTAGACCCCAGGATTAGGACAGAGTATCAAGAAACAGAGGAGGTACTCCAAACTTTCTTTGCATGAAGCACTCTGTTTGAGAGATGGAAAGGAGGAAGGGATCGGTTCTGAAAAGGTGCCTGCAAAGGCCAAGTGGAATGAGGAACCAGACACATTTCAGAAGGGGGTTTCTAAGTTTGAATTAGGAACTTCATTTCTGGATATGCCAGTCTTTCCTCATTTACCTTAAGGGCATCCTGAGATGGTCAAAATCAAATACGTGTTCACTGAATTCATTTTACATGCCCAGAGGGCAGGTTGTCATTTCTGGAAGAAACCAAACAATAATCATAGGGTAGAAAAGCCTCTAATTTTACCCATCGATCATGAATAGGAGACCTTTTCTTTTTTTCAAAGTCATGTGATTGTATTCCATTTCTTCTTGATTAAATGTTGATTTGAAATTAACAGATTCTAATGATGGATGAGAATTCTTCTGAACAGAAAAGAGATTTGGAAGTATGAATTAGCCAGGAAGGTGCTGGAAGAGTTAGGAAAGTTACTTCAACACAGGCGGGTAGGGAATGTGGCAGCATGACATTTAAGGCGATTCAAAGAATTATAAGAAAATTACCCTCTGCCTAAAAGTCTGTTTCTTACCAACTTGCTAAAGCATCCATAATTCATTCATTGCTCTTTGTCTTTGGGGTGACCTTAGAAAATTCTGTGTCCAGGAAGGAATAAAATAACCTGTCATACAGTTCCCTGAAGGTGTCGGGGTCTTATTTATTGCTAGGAAGCCAGGGGAGAAAGGATAGGGAGGGAGATGGTGCCGAACTGAAGATAAACTCCTCTTGCTTTGTAGTCTTGCTGAGTGTGGACTCTGCAGAGAGAATAAAACATTCCCAGTCGTGGAATCTTTCAAGGTTTCTTGGAGCTTCTGTGAGAACAGCGATGGGAATGAGATTCAGGAGCCTCTGTTCTGAGTCAACGGGCCAGTCTTTCGGATGCTGAAAAGAAGATCCCTGCCATACAGCCCATCAAGTTGTTCAGAGTGTTAGTACAAGTAGAGTCCCAACAGTATTTTTAAAGGAATTGCCCCTCCAGGTGAAATCTTTTTCACGTTGTTGGGAAATGTCCAAGAGGCCCCTAGGATAACTTGGACATAAAAGGAGCGTTCCTGTGTCTTCCAGGGTGATGGTTTGTCCTCACCACTGGGTCAGGGTTGTTGGGATGGCTTGCTCTCTAACCTCCAGCAGTGGTCCTGGGACAGCGGCATCCACAATCCTTATAATGTGAAAGCGACTCAGGGGACCCACTGTAATGCCTCGTTTTCCAGATGAGGTAACTGCAACGCTGGGAAGATAACAGTTGAAGAAGCAGAAATACCCAGAGAACATAGCATGGGCTTGAGCATCAGACCGACCTGGGTCTCCAACTCAGTTATGTGAACCTGGGCAAGTGAATCAGGATTTCTCAGCCTCAGTTTCTTCTTCTGTAAACCGTTCTTCGGGAGCACCTACTCAGAAAATGAACTCAAAACTTGGCCAGTGTTATTTTATTTGCTCTTGTTCTCTTTAATGGAGGCATAACTTACCTAACATAAAATTCACCATTTTAGAGTGGTGTATTCACTGTGTTTTATTGTCACCACCACTGTCTCATTCCAGAACATTTCCATCACCACGCAAACAAGCTCAGACCTACCAGCAATCAGTCCTGATTTTCCCCTCCCCCTAGTGCCTGGCAACCACTAATTTACTTCCCATCTCTATGGATTCTGGACATGGCCTAGAAGTGGAATCATATCGGTGGTCTGGCATCTTTCACTTAGCATAACGTTTCCAAGCGTTGCCCAAGTTGTAGCAGATACTTCTTCCTTTTTATCGCCAAGTAACATTCCATCATCTGGATATACCACATTTTGTCTATATATTCGTCAGGTGATGGAACTTTGGGGAGATTGCCATTGTTTTACATGGATGGGCCAAAGGCAGAACTTTGGGTGTCTGACTCTCCACCTGGTCCTGTTTTTGCTGCTGCACATCAGTTTTCATAACGTCTGAGTATGGGCATTGCATTCACAGTAATGGTTTGCCGAAAGAAACCTTATAACCTGGCTAACCACTGTTAGGATTTTGTACCTCTCTAAGAATTTTTCCAGTATGAAAAAAGAAACCACAACAATCCAAGGAAATAAAAAATCTAAACATTATAGAAAAGTTATGCTGAAAACCAGTTTTAATTTTCATTTTCTGTACTCCAGTGGACTGGGCTTTATCCCTCTGCCTCCTACTGTGTTTCACAGAACAACCTGAGTCTTGTACAGTATCTTTTATCTACCTGGGTTTTATGTGCACGTTCGTTACCATGGTTTAGGGCCCAGGATCATGGAGTTTTTATTAGCTTTGGTTGATGTTTAAAGACCCTTCTGTTTTGTTCCCTTTACTCCATGGCAAATTCAGAATTATTCTCTTTTTCAGTGAGATGGTCCCTGTCATGGCATTAGGTATAAGGAATATATTGCCTTTTGGCCCAGAACTTAGTATTAAGCACAGCTGGTCACCTCTCCTTACGACCTGGCCCCCTTCCCACATGCTGCTCCGCTCCAGCTCTCGGATCTGGTTTTCAGGCCCGGAGGGAACGTAGCTAGCTTGGCATGCTTGGAAAAGTTATTTTCACTTGTTGAAGATGAAGGCTTTCTCTTGGTGGGCATATGAAGACCAGAAGCAGATCTGACTCATTAAGGAGTTGGTTGTTGATGTTGTTTTCTTGGGAACTGGTGGTGTGCAGAATGTGGCAAGGGTCCAGTGGCGAACCCCTGGGTTCATCTGGGGTTCGCACTTCCTTATCTTGGGTGGCAGGGGTGGTGGGTCCAGTCAGCCTAGTTTCCTGGCTTTGAGCAACTGTTTTCTTTGCTGAAGCTTTAATGATCTGGTCTGATCACCATTAATTACCCATCTTATTTCATGTTCTATTTTCTTGTTATTCTTTAAGATCTGGAGAAGTATTGTGTGTCGGGCTTCATGTTCATTATCTCATTGATATTATTTCCTGCTTCTGAGTGTTTGGCAGCTATGAAACACGTGAAAAACAACTGAGCCTGGCCCTTGTTTTTCTCAAACTAAGGGTCCCTCTTCCCTCCCACTGTTCCTGGTTCGCCCAGTTTCCTGGTCACCCTATGTATGTGCGTGCTTTGCACTTTGTCAGCATTCCCCGTAATGTGATACCCAGACTGGAAATGACACTCCGTGTGTGCTGTGAACAAGGCAGACTAGAACCACCACCCAGAAATGAGCTGATACTCATTTAATACAGGACACGCATGCCAGCGCTCATTACTGATCCCGTTTTGACACCAGCCAGCACCACTCGCCCCCTGGTTGTTGTCTCCCTTTAACTGCTGCGTGACAGAGGTTCCTGCTGTGCAGCTGATCTTTCTGATCCTAAGAGCAGAGCTCTACATTTCCCCAAAGCTGTTCTACCCATTCTTTACCCTGGGGACTCACAGTGTTATTACAGCAGAACTGTATGAATGGGAGGCTAGAATCATTCTGATGCAAGAAGTTGCTGAGTGGAGGACTTATTTTTTTAATGGTACGTTAGGATTGGCTCTGTGGATAGGAAAATCCTTCTCTGATTACCTATCCTAGGGTACTTTCATTAGTCATTGCTAGTTCATTCGTTTTTTCTGGTTGATTTTGGAGTCGTTTTTAGCATCAACAATTATATAGAGTAAAAGAATGAGATGAGTGTTCAGTCTCTTTAGGGAGCTCAGTGCCTCAATCTGTTGGCTGGGTTTTTAATCACATGGGTCCTCCGTGGGCCTTTGAATGCACCAGCCCGCTGCGTTGCTCACGAGGGACGTGGTGAGGGTTTTAACCGCACCTTTCTGTCTGCCGCAGCTACCTGGCCGAGCAGTGCTGGAATGGCGGCTTTATCTACCTGATCATGCTGCGGCGCTTCAAGCACAAAGTCCATTCTCCTTATAATGGCAACAGCAGCAACAGCGCTGAACCAGGAGAGACACCTACCTTGGAGCTGGGTGACCGAACGGTGAAAAAGGGCAAAAGAACAAGGAAGTTTGGAGTCATTTCCAGGCCTTCTGCCCACAAGGCCACTGAGGAGTCCAAGAGCAGCACCGGCTGTGAGTTGGACAATGACCCCATCTCTGAGCCGGACAACGGCCCCGACCCTGAACTTGGCAACGGGCATGCCTTTGAGCTAGAAAACGGCCCAGATTCTCTCAAGGAGGTGGCTGGATCCCATCTAGACAGGTCAGAAGTGGACAGAGGGACAGAGCATAGAGTTCCAAAGACAGACGCTTCTCTGCCCACAAGTAATGACAAACGCCACTTCTCAAAATCGGGGAAGACGGACTTCCAATCCAGTGACTGCCTGGCACGGGTAAGGTTTGGTTTGGTTATAGAACCTGAGTTTTTAAAGTAATATTGTTTGAAGTTGCTTTTAAAGTTTAGAAAATATGTCTAAGGTGACCTTGCATTTAGAAGCCAACAAGTATATTAAGATAAACGATCAGAGGACTAACAATAACAACTAAAAAATCCAAGTCACTTTATCCTACTTAAATAACGAGCGAGTCGAGTGATCCTAAGTGGAAAATTCAAGCCTTCTGTGGTATGATTTGAGTCATCTGAGGCCCAGATGAAGTACTTGAACCGCATCATTATTTATCACTGCTGTCACCAGGGGACTTGCCACTGCAAGGCCAAGAATTCCTGGTGGCAGTTGATAGCATAAACATCCAGGCCTCGGTATTGCACAGGAAGGACGTCCAACACGCAGGGAAGCATCTGCTTTTATTTTTAACACTTCAAAACCAGAGATGTTTTCATGGGATCGTGTTATTACATTGCTGAATTCCAGCGAAGCTCAGAAACTTCACAGAAATCTCTGATGCTATGATATCCAGCTGTGATGGTCAGGGCTGGTCTCACTGACTAAAGACAAAGCAGATGTGGTCCATTCCGAGTGGTGGTGGGTGCGTTTCCAGCTGCAAACTGCCCCCCTCCCCGCCCCCCACCATGATAACTAGCACTCTCTCATTAAGTTACATTTCTTTAGGATCAGCATGTTCTTCCCAAGAATCCTCTTGGAAGATACTGCTATGGAATCTTCCTGAAGCAGTAACTTCCTAAGTGGTTCCTGATTGGTGTCTTCTCTGACTCAGGAGATGCTCCTAGGGATGAGAGAAAAAGTTGGAAAGATGGAAAATGGGCCCCGGGGGAAGTATACCGTTCAGCTTTGCTAGGAAGTGGAGCCCTGTGAGTGAATATAATTTCTAAAGGCGGTTCTGTGCCCATTTCTGCAATGGTAGCCAATCTGGATAGTGGGTTGAGAAGTCAAAATAATGCTCTTAGAGGACCCTGTGTTTTCATTTGCGGAGCTAGAGGATCATCTTAAAGCCTTACACAGAGGAGGCGTGTTTGTAGATGGATGTGTAAACAGATAGGGAGAAAAACTAATGTCTCTGTCAGTGATTTTTCTAACCAGTTATGCTCCCCCCAAAAAAGGATTAAGGGCAAAACAAGATTTCAGTGTCCCCTCCATCCCCCAAATTAAGGCCAGTAAGAATGCAGCCTTGCTCTGGCCGGGTGGATCAGTTGGTGCATATGGGAGGCAACTGATCAATGCCTCTCTCTCTCTCTACCCCCCTCCCCTCCCTCTCAGTCTCTTCTCTCTCTGTCTCCCCCTTTCCCTCCCTCTCCCTTACTCTTCCCTCCTCACTCCCTAGAACCTATGAGTATATTCTCTGGTGAGGATTAAAATATTATTACTGTTTCATATGGAAAAAATTTGTAGTGCTCCTAGACCCCAGAAACAACCTACTAAATCATACCAAATAGCACATGGAATCTAAACTAACACTAGCACGTAGCAAAAGTGGTGTTGCTCTTGCTGTTCAGGGCGCACACTGCCTCTGTAATGCTCTCTGCAAAACAAACACCGGACACTATTTTCACTTTTTGCCTTTTCTCATGGAAGCAAAAACCTTCTTTGGATTTCTTTCAGTGACTGAAGACAGATCTACTTAAGTCTCTTGTAAAAACGAAGTGGCGTAACACGACTTTCAAGAAGCGGGTAATACCTGTATGACAATGCGTCCGTATCAATGGATTCTTGTACCTTCATATGATTTCCCCCCTAATGATTAGATTGTAAATACACAGAAAGCCTGGGGTGGAAAATATCAAGTTAGGGAGTACTGACATCCTCAATACTTTTGAAGGTTTAAGGTACTAAAGGGTTAAAGTTGACTCACACACAACTAACGAACAGGCTTTCATTTGTTGTAGGATAAATGGAAATAATTTGGAATGGTTTTAAAAGAAAACACATCAAACTTTTAAAGTGCCATCCTCTGCTTATCTTAATTAAAGGCAATAACATAAAATTGAATTTCTGGATTAGACTCCCTGAAAACTACACCTATCAGACCACCTGAATTCAGTGCTCAAGGTCAAATGTACAAAAAATATCAATGAAATGGTGAAATAAAAACCAATTGCCTATGGGGCATTTTTTAAAGCCACCTGCCTGCAGAAAGAGGAGACTTGCCATCTGGAATTTGCTTTCTGCAGCACGGTCTCTGATCTGTAGACTGATTACTGGCTTTTGGTCTTGCACAGTCAGATGGGCCGCATACCTTCTTACACATATTTTAGCACCCTTTTCAATCCCAGAAGTATTATTATTAGATGCATTTATCCAAAATTGATACAGTTGGCAAGAAGTAGCTTCCCCCACATCCAAGTGGTACTCAAATTGGAACCAGTAGATCTTCACAGAAAGTTATCCAGTCCTTGAACTGAGGAGTGGATTTTTATTTTTACTCCAGGATGAGCCCAAAGGCATGCTTAAATGGAATCTCTGGGGGGGAAAATTAGCTATTTACCTTTTAAGCCTTTGGAGGAAAAAATTCCATTTCATTTGAATAATGGGAGATTAAACATGTCAGCATTGTTCTGTTTCTGCTTTATTAATGATTTAATATATCTACAAAGCCTTAATCAATTACAGAAAATGTTTATAATGATTGTTGAGACCAATTCTGTCAGGTGCCTCTTTTTTGCAGACTTATTTGTTACATGTTTTTATACCCTGTTCTTCCTCAACAGCTGTAGGAAAATATTTCCTCTAACAAGTACCTCATTTAAAAAAAAACAAAACAGTATGATTCTATAAAACATTAACACATAATGATAGGTGTGCAGCCAGATTAAAAAGTTGGACCTATCATCTAAAACATAATAATCTCCTAGGACATAGATAAGCAGTTTTAGAAATGCATTCACTATTACTTACTCCCTGTCATCCAAGGTGACAGTTTTTGCAGGCCTGTTTAGACATCTGTGTGTTTTTGTAACGCTGCGTGGTACAAGTGACTACAACCGAAGGTAGTCACACCACAAAGAAAACCAATTGTACCACTGGCCGGGCAGGTGAGTTCATTCACTACTGGTGCATGGGTCTGTGGGTCCCTCTGTGGTCTTACCCTAGTACTAGTGATCTGCCCTGTGCAGTGCCAGACCTCTTCCCGAGGCCTTTAGCAGAGACCTCACGAAGGTCTGAATCTGCAGGTAAGGATGAGAAGCTCCGGAGATTGACACTCAGGACATCATCTCCCAGGTGGTCCCTGAGGTTTGCAACAAACAAACGCACCATCAGGATGTCCCTCTTCTAGGAAGCCCCCAAGGTTGCTGAGTGAACTTGTGTCCTCCTGCATGGTAATGTCTCCTACGTCCGTGCCTGCACCTTCACCTCTCTCCTGAGCCCTGAGTTTCCACCACCTGCCTGTAGGATGTCTCCATCCTGTCTATTGCACACCATGCCCAAAACTCGACGCATCACTTGCCCACACCCCGAGTCTGCGCCAGTGCTCCAGGACTCCCTGCCCCCGAGCTGTCCAAACCACAACCCTGAGAGTCTGCGAGCAACCCCTCGTCCGGTTTGCCCAGAACTTTCCCTGGTTTTGCACCGACCGCCCTATGTCCTGAGAAATACCTTTATCCTAAGTTGGGGACAGTTGATATCCTCTAGTCACCTGAAATGCTGCCCTCTCTCATACCATGTCCACTCACTCACCAAGTCCCATCGACCTCTCCCTTTCGGATGTCCACGCTCACCCCACTTCTCTTTCCCCAACTCCTACAACTTCAGGTCAGGGCCAAACTGTCTTCATGCCTCATCTGGGTGGTCACAGTAGTCTCCTACCCATCTCATTGCCCCCACACTACCCCCATCGTCCACTGTCCCACTGCAACCAGTGAGACCCTTGTGAAGGGCAGGTGTTGTCACGCATGCGCCAGCACACCCGTGTGCACTGCCGCTCAGACCCTTTTGCTGGGTCCGCTTTGCCTTTGGAGTAATAGGCAAACACCTTGACTTGCGAAGCGCACGAGGCCCAGTGTTCTCTGATCCCTCCTTAACCTTCTGCCTCCCTGATTTGGGCTGAAGTAGTTTCCTTTTTTTCAAAAGACCATGCTCACTCCTGCCTCTGATTTTTAGCAGATGCGGCTGTCAGCATTGTGTTTTCTTCCCTCCTCAGTATAGCTTAGCTTCTACCTTTCCTGGGGGACCGAGCACCATGGCACCCTCTCAAAGAGGCTCCCATAACGCCCCTGTCACCTGCCCCATCTTCAGGCACCTCCCCTCTGGGCTCCTGCAGGTCTGCCTGCTTATCTTCATCAATGCCTGAGTCCCACACATTCCAAATAGCACTGGCTGTGTGTCTGCAATAGACTTTAAGGGCAAGGACCTTATTTATTTGTCTTTCTGTCCTAACTCGGTGCCTTGTACTTGTAGGTGCTCTAGCTATTCATGAATAAAGGCACCCAGGAGCACCAGGCCTGAGGGATGGACATTGAGTTCCCACCCTGGCTCTCTCCCAGCTCTGGGACCTTTCAGCTGCCATGTCCTTTCTCTGAGCTTCTGTCTTCTCACCTATAAACCGAGCATTTTGGTCTGGTGACTAAGGGACTACGACTTTGACATTACGATCACACATTGCTTCATTGCTCACGGATTATTCTAAATAAGAAGGGATAAGCATACAGTCTCAGAATAGGTTTACAACAAGAGCCGGAGCATTTACTGCAGTGAAATTCGAGTTGGGTAATGTGCCTTCTCACGTTTGGGGCAAAGATGCTGTTGTGAGATTTTATTTTTGGTTCCAGGAGAAGATGAGGTCCTTTAAATGCTGCAGAGACAGCTCCCTACAGTGTACCACCCTGTTTGGTAAATAAATCCCCTCGTTTGCTCCCGTAAAGAGATTCACGTTGTGTGCCTGCAGTTCTCACCACTTGGTAGGAAGGGCAGCACTCCGACAGTGTGATAAAGACGTCCGTAGTGTCCAGTCTGTGTGGTTTGGCTTTTTCTCATCAGGCTGACGAAGGCTCATTGCCCTTTAAGCCCACAGAAAGGGAACCAAGCCTGAGCCATCTGTCTAGACAGGATCTGTTTCAGAACGCAGTTGTGTCTACAGCCAGGTCCGTGCTCACACACTGGGCATTGGCAAGCACACAGGTCTCCCATTGGAGTGAGCCTCTTAATGCCAGTCCCAACAACTTCTGAAGAACCGTAAAATTAGTGGATAGATACCTTACAACTGTTAATTTCATGACAGGTATGCATATTGTTATGTGCCGGACACGGTTCTAGTTGCTAGAGAGCCCACTGGGCAGGGCTAGATCACAGCGGGTTGTGCACGCCTTCGCCAAGAGCCAGCCTCATTCCAAGTCTAGTGGGGGGCTTTTGAAAGGGTTAAGCTGATTGCTTCATGACATACGTGTTTTTACAGTTCACCCTAGATGTGTAATGGAGAGTAGCGAATTAATCATAGGGGGGAGAATTAAAAAGGAAGACCAGATTGGAGGCTATTGTGGTACCCAAGCTAAAGACACTTGTGGCTTTGACAAGAGTGGTGGCAGGGATGAGGAGCAGAAGGAGGTGGATGTGGATGTACTTTGCAAGTAGAGCTTACAGATCTTGCTCTTGGTTTGGTCTGACTTTAGGGTTGCATGTCCTCTTCCTCTTGAATAGATGATGGCATTTCTTCCCATGGAGATGGGGAAGCCTGGTGTGGGAGGGGGCGGGTGCTATTGTGGCCATCCGAGGTATGTATCGAATACCCCAGTGGAATTGTGAGGAGGCAGTTGGAAATATACTTGATATTGTCATATGTAAGTTGGCCAGTTGGTTTTTGACCAGTACTAGCTTTAGCCAAATAAACTTCAAACACTGACTTTATTTTTAACTGAGCGCTGCTTTTAGCTATAGGCTGATAAATTTAATACCACACTGACAGTTGTACAATCGAGACTGATAACATCTGCCCCTTCCTGTTTGGGCCTTCCTTTGTGTACCCTCTGAACTTCCGATTAGACGACCAAGAAATTCCAAGGCACGGAAACTTGCATTGATCTCTGTGAACTCTCCCCTTGTAGTTCCTACTTCCAATTGTGAAAAAACACCATGTTATTGGATAAAAGTGAAAAATTATCTGTTTCTTGATCACTATACTTAGGGGCTGTATTATAGATGGGTCCTTTCTGCCCTCTGAAGCCATTTTTATTAGATATGTGCTTTGTTTTGCTTTTAACTTGTGTGTGTTTGGGGCAGGAGCAGGGGTACAGGGTAGGGGTGTGTGCACTTTTAACGAAAATTAACTCTTTCAGAGTGTACATTAGGGCATTACTTTCCCAATGATCATAGCTTTGCATGTTTCTTATAACAAGTCCTGTTTCTAAGAACATTTAAAAATGAGAAAGGACCATGTTCAGTACTGGGACCCACACCATCCAGGAACCATACTTAACCTGCTCTCCCCAACAAGAAGGGTAGGACCCGGGGCAGGGGAGGAGGGGAGGAACGGTGGTATAACTGGCAATGAGATGGACAGTCCTTTACTACTTTGGGCTAAAACTGAATGGGTTTTCTTATTTTTAGACTCTAATAATGGTCTCTGTTGCTCTTAGGAAAGGGTTCCACAGATTTTCTTACTGGGAGAGGGGAGAGCACTGTCCCACACCTTCAAGACTCTGGGAGCCATTGGCATATCTTCAAAGGAAAAAGCAAGTCAGGCCACCATCTGCTCTAGTTTCCCCACTGCGTCATGAGGCCCAGGGAGGTGCTGTATGAGATGCCCAGCAAGCTGGGACAACAGAGAACCGGCCATCCCTGAGCTGGTTCCCTGTGGGGCTGTCCGCCAGGCCAGGGGCTCTCGCAGACTGGAAGTGGTGAGAGTTGCCTTTGGTGGTAGCACTGACTTTCAAGGATGGCTTCTTGAATTAGTGGAGCTCAGTGAGACATTGAAGGCCAGGGAGGCTGCTTTTGAATGGGGAAGAGAGAAAGGTGTTCCAGGGGTCAGAGGCAACAAACCAAAAACCGTGGAATCCGAAGGGAGACGATTGGATGAATTAGAGGTCGTTGACAAGTTCATGAACTACTGTGGTAAGCCAGTGACTTCTGAAGTTACATTTGGCCAGACAGGCTTCTTGTGTCTGTGGTGAGTGGATGAAGGAGACAGTTGGCACCTCCTGCATGTTGCTGGGGTGACGGGGCCCCCTGGAGCACTGCTGTACCAGATAAACTCAGGATCCACCAGGTCTCTGTCTGGTAATAATTTCCCCAGACATTCCTGTTGCTGCACATCAGTGACTGTTCAACATCTGGTTTTTTCACTATTGCATAAAACTTCATCTTAGTTTCTGACAGAGTATATTTCAGATTTTCTAAATGCTTCACATTCCTTCTCTTTTGCAAGCAGCTTGAATGGACAGGTTGCCTGTTTCTAGGAGGATGATGGCTTTGTTCATACTGGGCCCTAATGGTTCCATTGGACCTTCATGGTGGTTGAAGAAAGCAGATGGCCCTTGTTTTAAATGTTGAAGAACGCATTGTGACCCATACCCGTGTACCTAGACCTGAAAAGAACAATAGGGGTGAGCCGAAGTAAGACTCAAAATAAACCGCTTTGGGAGGCTTTGCTTTCATTTCTCTGAACCGCGAAGTAGCTGAGGGAATGCACGTTGTGCGGTAGACCTAACATCGTTTGTGTCCTTGGAGTGAAATAGGGGTCAGCGGAGAAGGAACTCAACCAGAAGAACTATCAGCAGTCCAGAGAACTTACAGGCACTTACTAGTTCTAAAAAGGATACATTTTGCTGAAGCATTTTTTAATATGTCAAAAGAATGTACAGACCAATGTCTGGAAATCGATAACAGATTCATCCATTAACTGACTGCTTTGCTTTCTCCTACCAAAGATCTCATTTATACGGTGTCAGGAAGTTTGAGGTTCAATTCAATATCATGTTTTTAACATATATGCATATTATATATATTATAAGAAATAGATGGTTACCTATTAACATTTGTTATGTAGATAGAATGGGGGAATTATTTGCTGGGAACATTGCCACCTGTTTCCAGAAATATCTCATTTAACCCTAACCACAACCCGGAAGTCGTCATAATTATCCCCACTTGAGAGGCAAAGAAACTGAGGTTTTTAGACATCAGGGGACTTTCAGGAGGACTGAGTGGCAGAGCTGGGCTGCAACTAGCTGGAGCCTGGCACCAAGTCCAGGCTTAGGCTCCCTTTCACCTTCCCCTATGAACTAGCAGCCGTGCGCACAGGGGTATCTGGGTTTCGGGCAGAAGAAGCTTCACCGAGCAGGACCCTGCTCACAGGATTCAATGATTACTCTTGCCGTGCTCTCCAGTATCATAGCCACCAGCCATAGGTGGCTATTCAGTTAAAATTAATGTGTCAGTTGCCAGTCACCTTTCAGGCACTGGATAGCCATCTGTGGCTGTGACTCCATATTGGATGGTACAGATATAGAACATTCCCATCACCAGAGCACATCCTATTGGACAGCCCTGCCAGCGAGGCTTGGGTTCAGCACACAGAATTGTTTCTCCTGCGGTTACCTGTGCTGCCTGTTGACAAGTGATGAGTGTTTGGCCTGACCCAACCGCCCTACTCTCCTGTGCTGTGGCCACGCGTCTGGCTTTGTTCTTCACAGTGTGCTCACTTTTTCTTCCAAGGAGGAAGTCGGCCGGATATGGAAGCTGGAGCTGCTTAAAGAGTCGGATGGGCTGGGAATTCAGGTTAGTGGAGGCCGAGGATCAAAGCGCTCACCTCACGCTATCGTTGTCACTCAAGTGAAGGAAGGAGGTGCTGCTCACAGGTGACTAGTTAACTCTCTCCCTTCTCTTCTTCCTCATCCTCTCCCCTCCCCGCCCCTGGGTGCTTGGACTCTCCCCCTGGTAATTGTACTTCATAAGGTCATGCTGGAGCACGGAGGGACGTGGGCCTGAGCGGTTCTCATTAAACCTACCTCTGGGCACAGGAAGTGGCTAATTGCTGGTGATACTGCAGGCTCCGCCAAACCACGTAGGCGAAATGGGACTTCTTTCTAGTCCACTTTGAGTTTCAAGTGAATGTTACTTATCCTATCGTTTGGGATGCTGGTAACGTGAGGTTACTCATGCAGATTGTGCCGCGTAACAGAATACCACATTTCCAACGTCCTAACTCCCAGAAGACCGTGGCTCACGACTTGGGAAAGTGATTGGTTTTAAATATGACCACAGCTCACGTGGGTGTCAGGCTTCTAACACACTTATACATGTGTGTCTCTATCCTGCAAATGTGGAGGGGAAAAAAGTGAATGCACCTTTCCTTGGGACTTGAAAACAATTCATACCTCAAAACTTACAAATTTTGCCGTGTATAATGTGCACCCATGTTTTTGGCCCAAACTTTCAGGGGGAAAAAACTTTCATTTTAATTTTTTAATTCATTTTTTAATAATTTTTTAAATTATTTCTTTATTTATTATTTACATTTAGATCCTTGGTTTTTGTATTGTAAAGGAATTTCAGCATTTATTTTTGAACATATGGTACAAGAAACTTTATGTAACAAATAATTACAAAACACAAGAACAGATACAAGGGTCCTACCCATGTATAATGTACCTCCCTATTTTTCCCTCAAAAATTTGGGCAAAAGTACGCATTATACACGGCAACATACGTTATTTTCCAGCCTGAACAATCACCTGAAACAGGAAGAGAGACCGTGCTTGGGCAGAGCTTGTCCAAAGAAGTCCATTTGGAGTCATAGGGACGTAGCGCTCCCAAAATACAAGGCACGCCCCTGCCACGCCAGCTCACTGCTTCTGTGTACGGCAAGTCCTCACCATCAGTAGGTGCTGCAGCGTTAAGAACAACAATATATGGCAAAAGCAGTCTTACCGTAGCTGGTTGATATAGACAAGAGTTAAGTTCCTACAGCATCTCGTAAACAAGGTACTGAAACAATATTGAATGAAATGTTACCTGAGGACCTGCTGTACAGAGGGCGTCTACCGTTTGCAAGGCACGGCGGGGTGTGTACCTATGTTGCATGCCCACACACGTACAGTAGGCACGTAAAGGTAGAGTTCCACTGATGTGGAAGGTGAATATAGCCTGAAATTTATAGTGTTCGAGCTGGGTGCCCTGGTCGGGGAGAGGTGGCAAACCAGAGCAGTGCTGGCCTGCCCGAGATCGAGTGGTCACTCAAAGGTGTATCTCATGAGGTGGAGCAGAAGGAGGTGAAGGCTATTTAGTCTGAAGAATGGACTAGTAAGGCAAGAACCAGGGCACAAACTATCCAAGTGTTTCATGCTTGTCAGTCCTCAAACTAGAAAGTAGGAGGCTAACTAACCACCAACGTGGAGGGATTAACTGCACGGGTCAGTTATCTGCATGGCAGTAATGATTGAGGGACAAAGCCCTTCGACAGTTTTCACCCACCAGAGCATCAGTAAACTTCCCGGGTGATGTGTGGTTTAAGGAACTCCCACCGGGGTAGCCGTTTGCCCACTAGTCCTGGGTCTCACGCTCTAGTCTGCCTTTGCAAGGTTGGCAGTCAGGGAATTCCTGTGCCCAGAGGTAAGTTCTCGTAGAGCTGTTCTTGTCTGTTTTCTCTGTGAGTTGTTTATAGTGGGTGCCACGTTTCTTTGCACCCTCAGCCGGGAGTTTTGTGTGTGACTCTCTCTGGGGGGGGGGGGGGGGGGGGGGGGGGGGGGGGGGGGCAGGGAGGGGAGTAGCTCACATGTGGGACATTCTAGCCAATCAGAGGGGAAGAGCAAGATGGAATGAAAGAGGGAAACCAGTAAAGAGATGGGGCCAGGGATGACCTTGGTGGTGCTGTGGAGAAGTAAACCCAGGGACACTCGCCATAACCATTGCATACGTCCTTAGTCCCGAACCCCTCTCCTCCAGAGGCCCCACCACACGGCTCCTTGAGGTTGCAGGCATTTGTTCTCTGTGGTTTGTGCTACGCTTGGTCTGTTCCCCCCTCTTTCCCTTCCACTGGGGTCCATAGCATTTCTTCTCTGCCTTAAGGGTTTTTGAAGGACAAAAGTAGAGGCCCTCAGAAGTCTCTGGTGCCCCTTGTCTTCTGCAAGGGCCTGAACCCATAGAAACCAGTCTGATGCATGCCCTAGAGGAAGGAGACAGAGGGAGAGGAACTGATGGTGGAGGGAAAGGTGTAGAGAAGTTGGTTGATCCGTTGAAAGGAAATGGGGGATAGGTCCACAGGCTGGAGAGAAACAGAGTTGGGTGGGTCTGGGACTATTGGGATGTACATATATCCCAGGACTGCACCCAAAGCCTGCAGAGGGGATGATGGAGCTCTAGGTGTGGGTTTCCCAGCCTCACCAGGTTCCCTATCCCATACGTAGCATTGGAGATGCAAAGCTTTTGGCTCCTTTGGATTCATGGGAGACCAGACCCTTGTGGCTCAGCTGGAACCCACGAGACTGTGGATACACCATGAATGAAGGGTCCTGCCCAGCCCTCTGACAGAGTGTGCCTCCTCAGACCCTTGACCCGCCCTAGGGGAGCCAGTTCCCGCAACCACTGGCTCTCCTGCCAGCCCCAGGAAGGAAGTTCTGAGTCAGCTGTAATTAATTGAAAGGAAATTTAAAAAACAGTGTGTTTGTGCACCTGTGTTTGTAGACGAGGTCTGATACCTGCAACGGCCATAAATTAGCTTCTTCATTCCTCTTTGTGTTTATCCTTCTGCTGAGGAAGCTTGGTTGTAGGGACACATGGATGAAAACGGGCTGAGAGACTTGACCCTCAAGGTCCTATAACTCTGTGGGATGGGGGGGAGGGGAGGGTGTTGGACAGACACATGCATGTAGTGTCCCAGGTGCCACAGAGGAAATCTGGCCAGGGCCATGTCACCTGGAAGAAAAGGGGCATGGGGTAGAGAAGGCTTCCTGGAGAGCTTAGGATGCCTTTGCTCTCTCTGGGCTCAGCTCAGTGAATCGGCTGAGGACCAAGGCACGAGGGAAGGGTGGCAGGTTTGATGAAGGAAGGAATGCCTTGACTCTCCCAAAACCGTGAGGTCTGGGCACCTCTATTGTTGTCTCCACCAGGATGGGACATTTCAGTGCCATGAATACCAGGTCACATGGTGGCCACTTAAGAACGTGCCTATTACGAGGTGACCCCTTAAAATGACGGAGCATTTCACTCCTTTGAGCCATAGCAAAGGAGGCCCTCCCATCCCAACAATGTCTGGCCCTCCCTACTTCCTCTTTGGCCTGGTTGTAACTGTTCCCTGTCACACCCTCCCAGCTCCAGGAAAACGTCCTCTCTCAAGCCCAGCATGTCTTGACGAGGGAATCTTTCCCCATCTCCGTTTCCTCAGGGATGGCAGGCTGTCCTTAGGAGACGAGCTGCTGGTCATCAATGGCCACTTGCTGATCGGGCTGTCCCACGAGGAAGCTGTGGCCATTCTTCGCTCAGCCACAGGAATGGTTCAGCTGGTCGTGGCCAGCAAGGTAGGTAGTTTGTTTGTTTGTAATATTTATAATGGTGGTGGTGAACTTGGCACTCTCCCCACGCACTGGTCTGCCTTGGCCATTTAAACAGCCATGACTCCACAGCGCGAGTCCCACAAGGGGGGCCCTTAGCTGAAGTGCAGTGTATTTTGCTTCCTTTTAAGTTTGTTTAGAAGGTATATTTAGGAGATGGAAAAACAATAAGACTAAGGAAAAGGTAAGAATGGTAAGGTGGGAGGAGGGACAAGGGAGTGCAAGCAGCAGCTCGCCCAGGGAGAAACTTCTGGAGGAAGAGACGCGGGGGCCACAGGGACAAGAGCGGTGTGGAGGTGCCCATCTTCCAGGTCCTGGAGGGAGGGAGGTTCTGACTCACAGTGTCACAGAGTGTCGGTGCCGCCAGCAAGCTTGAGAATGTCACCCCTCCCAATCTTCCTCCTCGGTTTTATAAACAAGACAGTGAGGCGGAGCTTCGTGGTGGCCTGGGTGCTCTTCAGGTTCTGGGTGCACGGACAGAGCCTGTCCCCTCCCTCTGCGGCTACCTCCTCTTCACGAGGCCTCCAGCTGGGGTCCCTGGTGAGTGTTAAGATCAAGCTCAGGTCCGGGCCCCGGCACCTGCTTCCTCCCTGGGTCTCGCCAGCCTTAGCACTCTGGACGAGGCTGCAGGACCCCACAGCTGCGTCAGGAGGATGACTAGGAGGGACTGGGCCGTCCTGGTTCTGCTCTCCATCATCTGGTCACGCTGGGGGTGAGACGAGAAAAGAGCCCACATGACTGAGGAGCTGGTGAAGTGTTGCTGTGGCAAGGCTTCATCCCAATTTGTCCCAGTTGGTCCCGGTTGCAGTTCAGGAAGGAATTGGTGTGAGCGTTCTGCTCTTGCCAGTATGGCTACTTCCCCCCCATTATCCCTGTTATTATTTTTTAACCTAGAATCCACAGGTTTTTATATACAGGGTAGGGGAAAAATAGGTTTACAGTTGTTTATGTGGGAAATAATACAAATTAATCAACAATAATACAAGAATAGCTCTGGCTAGGTTGCTTAGTCAGTTGGAGCATTGTCCCATATACCAAAAAGTGTGTGGGTTTGATCCGCAGTCGGGGCACGTATGGAAGGCAACCAATCAGTGTTTCTGTCTCACATCTGTATTTCCTCCTCTCTCTCTCTCTGTTTCTTCCTCTCTCTCTCTCTCTCCCCAATAAAAACATGTCCTTGAGTGAGGATTAAAAAAATATGGTAATACAAGAATAACCTGTGTTTCTTGTGCTCACAGCTGTAAACCTACATTTGCTCCACTCTTAAATTGCAAGGTCTATTGCCTGTTCTTGGAGTGTTTAACAAATAGACTGGAGGAATATTTTAATATTTTTAGCCATCTGAAAAATCTGCTTCCCTCCCTTCTATACTATTTACTGTAAAACCTTGACTTAGACTCTCGGACTTCCGACAAGAATGAGGAGCCTTGGGAAAGACTTGGCAGAGGAGTTGGGTTGAGGCCTTGGAGACAGAAGTGGAGACATTTCTCCACTCATAGGCCCCTCCTCCCCTCCCAGGAGACACTGTGGGGCACCCTGGCATCTCCTCACTGGGCATGGGGAGGGGAAGCAGAGCCAGGGATGTTCTCAGTAAGCCTCGTGAACTCCACAAGGAGGGAGACATATTCCTCATTTGACCAGAAGGGCTGGGAGTTTGAAAAGCATCATCGGATCTTGCGCACACACACATACACATATGGAGGCATATGTTTGCACAACCCGCCCCCCATGGTCTACAGCTGAAGAGCCGAGTTCTCTGCACAGGCACTATACCCTGGCCACCAACCCTGAAGTTCTCTTTCTCTTGCTCGTTTGGAAAGTGGGAAAGAGGAAGTGTATGGCAAATCATTATTTTCAAATGCATGGACACAGAGAAAACATGAACTAAAAACAAAAACAGGCCACTCAGGGGTGAAACTAATAATTAAGGGGAACACCTGGGATTGTGAAGGTGGGTTTTGATGCCCGCCCCACAATTTCGCGCACTGACTTAAGGGAAGAAGGACACTGACAGGTATCGGGTGCCCACGGAGTGCTGGGCGCTTCTTACTTATCACCGCATTTAATTCTTAAAATAATTCCCAGGAGTCAGGTATTGCTTCTTTTTATTCAAAGGATAAAATTAAAATCTAAGTGATTAATCAATTTGCCCAGAGGTCACACAAGTAGTGGGCGGCCGAAGCAGGTTTCATCCTGGGTCCCTCGGACCTCCAAGCTGCCCCTCAGTCAAATAAGATATAGAGGACACTAGGGCCAATGATATCAGAAAAGGTCATGTGTTCCTGCCACAGGCTTTGACTTGTGGGACGCCTGCTGTGGTCTTTGCAGGGCTGAGCTGCAGCCTGGAGCCAAGGAATGGGTGTCTGTATTAGTTCTCGGTCCCTGGGCTCCTGGCCACCAGTACTGAGCTGTGGCCCTCAAGCTGACCCAAAGGAGTGGCACCTTACACTTCTTCCCATGCACTCTGTTTACAGCCAGGCAAGCCGCTGCTGCAGCTGCTGCCTGCTCCTCGTTCCTCAGCTTACTCACACCATCAGGGTGCTCATCCATGGAGGGAAAAGAAGTCTGTCTCCAGGCACCTCTGGGCATCTGCTCCTGTCCTTTACCCAACAAGAGCGAGCCGTCCACAGGCTTTGTTTGCCTAGTTTTGAAGAGAGGGAAAGGAAAAAAGAGCTTTCACTTGCTGAATATAAGGAATAATGAAAGTATAAATTATTATTATAGATTAAAGTCACCTCCTCACAAAACTTTAAGGCATTGTTTTAGAAATACAACGGTCACTTTCTTTCTTCCTGTTTTCATGTTTCCACACAAATAGGTTGTTTGCTTATAGGGGCTGGTTTTTGTTGAATGAGTGAAATTAGGTTATCCAAGTCTGCTTTCATGTTCCTAGAAAGTACATATGTAGCAGTGCAGGTTTCTCTTGTGCTCTTTTTCTTCACTCTTAGTTTTTATTAACAAGTAATGTGTGCTTACTATACCTGATGTAAAAATCCCAGAAAAAAAAATAGAAGAAAAAGAAGCTAAAAATTTTTGTAATACCATCATTAGCACTGTCTATTAACTGGTGTGTCCTTCCAGACTGGAACACACATATGTGTGTGCAGTACGTACTCCCACAGTTTCATTCATTGGAGTCAAACACAAGGACGCAGAGTACGCCTGGAGGCTGTGCCACCTGGACTTAAGATAGCTCGAGACAAGCTGTGGATCTTCAGCCACTTACCACGTCTGTCTAACGCTCAGCGCTCTGGTCTGGGCGTTGAAACGCAGGGGCTGTCAGGAAGACTAAGTGGGATGGAAATGGGTCTGAACAACGCAGCTGTTCACAGCAATGTCTGCCCTGAGGGTTGTCATGTATTATTACACTTATTATTCGTATCGTCACTACATATTATTTTTAACCTACTTTTCTACTAAATAGCATATGTGAGAATCTTCCCACATCAGGAAGTGCATTGCTCCAGCACCGTGTACTTTATTTTTCAGTTACAGTTCATATTCCACATTGTTTTGTATTAGTTTCAGGGGCACAGCATAATGGTTCCATACTTTACAAAGTGCCCCGCGCCGTACTTCCGGCACCCACCTGGCCCCATGGGCGGTGGCTACAGTATCGCTGAGTGTGCTCCCTGCGCTGCACTTGACGTCCCAGACTGTTTGCTGCAGCGCCATGTTTCATGGCCTTGAAGCAGAAGTAGCTGTTGTGCGATGTACTTGCCAGTCCTGCCCTCCACCCTTTTGTTTTTTAAGAACTATTTTCTGTCAATGGTCTAGCAGAGCTGCCATCTCGGAAGAAAACTGAACTCACTTTTTGTTTAACGACTCTTTTTCCTTTTCTTACGTAAGGGCTAACAGTGTAGTGTTTACAATTACTTACCTACAATGAGTGAGCTTGAGGTACCTGAAGGTGGAACCTGCATCCAGTGTCACTGTCACTGGGCACCTCCTGGGAATAGTTTGCCGTGGTTTAAGATGGGTGTTTTTGTTGGTGGTGGTCTCTTTTCGGCCAGTCCCTGAGGATTCAGTCATCAAAGCTTTCCACGTGGCCTGCCTTGTAGAAATGGCTGGTGTGGGAGAATGTGGAGAGGACACATTGCCCTTTGTCCTGACCTGGGATCAGCCCTGCAGCCCTGGTCCCGGCCTCGTGGGCTGTGGCATTTCCCAGAAGTGCTCTCAGCTCCTGTGTGGGCCTCTTTCGCAGTTGGGCTTGTCACGTGGCCCTGTGATCTCGCCTACATATGACAGCCCACTCTGGCCTTGGTGCATAGGAAGGGCTGTGTTGATGGAGCCCCCTTTATTTTTTAAACTTTTAAAATATGCACATTCCTCTTTAATACTCAAACATGTAACACGCACAAAAAGAAAAAACACTCATGTAAAAGGCCCTGTCAACAAAGAATAGACAGGAACCATCTCCACTAAATCAAATAAGGCTCCTGCTTTAAAACTCGGCTTCATTAGCTACACCCGGAATACAAGCAAGGCTGTTGGGAAAGGAACGGAAAGGAAAAAGGAAATTCCCTGCACTGAAGGGATATATGCATGGGGTAAATTACTGAATCACAGATCCATAATTACAGAATGTTTAAGCCCTCTTACATCTTCACAATTCATCAGGGCTTTATGAAATGTGTGATTGGGGGAGGGGGTGAAAAATTTACCTGCTCTTAGAAAATAGTGGCAAGAGCTCTCTAAAAACTAGCGACCAGCAAACCAGCGAAAGGTTGGGAAGTATTACCCTTCAACTTCAAAGGGTGTGTAGAACCGAGAATGCAAAAGCAAGGTAACAGGAGATGAAGCCCCCTTTCAAGTCTAATCTTAATGGAGTCTGGTTCCATGTGTCTTTGTTGACCTTGAAAAGTTGTATCCTGAAAGCAAGACAGGGGGGCATCAAAGGGACATAAGTTCAGGGAGCTTGGATTGTTCATAGAAACACCCATCTAAGAAACATAGATTCTTCAGAGGGAAGAATTGGTTTGGGTTTAAACTGGGTTCACACCCCTGACATTTGGGGTAACCTTGCAAACCTGGAAATGCACAGCATCCATGGCATATAGTCTTCGGGTTAGGAGTGCGTGACCACCCACAGCCGACTCCGCTAGATTTTCTTTGACCTTGACCTACCACTGCTGGTGCCATGCAATAATTTGTGGGCTTTTAATTGTGTTCCCACAGGAAACCTCTGCAGAGGACCTCCTGAGGTTAACATCTAAGAGTTTGCCTGATCTGACCAGCTCAGTAGAGGACGTGTCCTCTTGGACCGACAACGAAGACCAGGAACCAGACGGGGAAGAGGACGAAGGAACTGGCTCGTCGTCCATCCGGGGAGCAGTAAGTGTCCCAGCTGCTCTGCTGGAACGACGTTCTCCCAAAGACGGGGCTGCTGGGGTCTGGGATGAAAGCTCGAGGGAGGTAGTGCGACAGAGACCAGAACGGACCATAGTGCATTCTATGTATTTATTATGTTTTTGTCCGAATCTTCCAGAAAGGTCTATGAGGGTAATGCTTTTCATTTAAGAAAAAACAGTGAAACTGGAAACAGGATAAGAGAGCAACTGGGTATGAAGTTCAGGGAGTATATCGATTTCTAGGATGCTTAATAACGAATGCAAGGATTTTATTGCTACTCGATAGAGCGTTTGAAAACTGTTGCTTATGCATTTAAACTTAGACTGAAAGGTTTCTGGTTGAAAGCGTAATGTTACAATGACACAAAACTCGTTCATGCAAAACTGGATAGATAGGTGTTAAGTTTTTAATCAGACGAGGACTCCTGGGACTTGTAGCTCATCCTTTCACAGCCTGGGGCGCCCCACGCCCGCAGTCGGCTCTCACACACGCACAGGCAGGGGCGCTTTCGGTGCCCTGTGGTCGCAGTGGGGCTCCGTGGTCTCCGCTTTGTATCCCAGGCCAGAGAGATGTGTCATTTCTCGTGTAAACTCCTTTTTAAATATATTTCATTGATTATGCTGTTACAGTTGTCCCAATTTTTCCCCCTTTGCCCACCTCTTCCTGATACCCCCATTCCTTCCAGCAATATTCCCCTTAGTTCATGTCCATGGGTCATGCACAGAAGTTCTCCGGCTTCTCCATTACCTCTACTGTTCTTAACACCCCCTATTTTGTACCTACCATTTTGTACTTCTGATTCCCTGCACCTTGTCCCTTATTCTCTCCCTTCCCCCACCCAAATGATAAGCTTCCAAATGATCTCCATGTCTATGGTTCTGTTCTTGTTCTACTTACTTGCTTAGTTTGTTATTTGTATTCATTTATTGATAGTTGTGGATGTATTGCCTTTTTAATGTTCATCATTTTGATATTCTTTTTCTTATATAATTCCTTTTAGTGTTTCATATAATAATGACTTGGTAATGTTGAACTCCTTTAGTTTTACCTTGTCTGGGAAGCACTTTATCTACCCTTCCATTCTAAATGATAGTTTTGCTGGATAGAATAATCTAGATTGCAGGTCCTTGCTTTTTATGATTTTGAGTATTTCTTTCCAGTCCCTTCTTGCCTGCAAAATTTCTTTTGAGAAATCAGCTAACAGTCTTATGACAACTCCTTGTAGGTAAATCTCTGCTTTTCTCTTACTGCTTTTAATTCTCTCTTTATCTTTAACTTTTCACATTATCATTATGATATATCTTGGTGTGGTTCTCTTTGGGTCCATCTTGCTAGGGACTCTCTGTTCTTCCTGGACTTGTATGTCTATTTTCTTTACCAAATTAGGAAAGTTTTCTTTCACTATTTTTTCAAATAAGTTTTCAATTTCTTGCTCTTCCTCTTCTCCTTTAGGCACGCCTATGATTTAGGTGTCAGTATGTTTAAAGATGTCCCACAGATTCCTAAGCCTCTCCAAATTTTTTTTTAGTTCTTTTCTTCCTGCTGTTGTGATTGAATGCTTTTTCCTTCCTTGTGTTCCAAATTATTGATTTGATTCTCAGCTTCATCCACTCCAATATTGGTCCCCTATAGATTTTTCTTTATTTCACTTAATGTAACCTTAATTTCTGCCTGGGTCTTTTTTATGCTGTTGAAGTACCCACTGAGTTCCTGGAGCATCTTGATAACCAATGTTTGAACTCTGCATCTGATCGGTTGCTTATCTCCATTTCGTTTAGTTCTTTTTCTAGAGTTTTGTTCTTCTCTTTCATTTGGGCCATGTTTCTTTGTCTCCTCAATTTGGCAGCCTCCCTGTGTTTGTTTCTGTGTATTAAGTAGAGCTACTTTGACTCCTTGTCTTAGCAGCTTGGCCTATGATAGAAAAGTACACCTGTTAAGTTGTGTGGGGCAGAGCCTTAGGTGTTCACCAGGGTGGGGCAGCCCATGTCACTGCTTTGCTACTTTGTGTGGGGGTGGGCTCCGAGAGTGAACAGCGCCACTGCCTGGCCTCTGGAGTTTTGCACAGGGGCGAGCTGTTTCCCAGTACTTGCCCTGTTGCCAAGTCACTTCACCTTCCCCCCATATGCCACTTGTGCCCTTCCAGCTGTAGCCCTGGTGCTGGATCCCAGAGTGAGTGGGTCTCCGTGAGTCCTAAGTCCATTGCAAGCCCCTTAAAAGGGGTCTCTTGAGAGTCCCGCAGTTTCTTCTGCTGCCCCAACCCCCACCGGTATTTACAGCCAGAAGTGATGGGGACTTATCTACCTGGCAGTGGAACCCTGGGCTGGGTGGTCGGATCTGAGCCTAGGGTCACTCGCTCCCAAGGTATCCCTCCTGATTTTTATCCAGCACACATGGATGTGGGGCACCCGTTCATGTCTCCATGCCTCTCCGTGCAGCATTCCACACCTCTCTATATCTCTCTGTGTGTCTCCACCCCTCCTACCTGTCTGGATGAGTGTGGCTTCTTTAAATCCTTGGTTGTTGGACTTCCACACAGCTTGATTTTCTGAAAATTTTGGGTGATATTTGTTTTGTAGTCTCATATTTTTGTATAGTTATATGAGGAGGCGAGGCATGTTTACCTACGCCTTCATCTTGACAGGAAGTCTAGTGTAAACTCCTGTTAGCCTTTGTTCCCCATCCAGCCAGTCATGGGAAGGGTGCTGACTTTCTGCCACCTGGAGCCCTTGGAATTGCTTGGTCAAAGGTTTTCTCCAGAGAAGTCTTACTGATTTAAACTTCTAGCAGTGCCCAGTTCCCATCATCGCCAATGACATTGCCTTTAAAAAAAAATTACCAGTTAATCGCATGGGGTTTTATATGCTTACACTGTAGTTTTTCCAAAGGAATTTCAGTACATCCTGTCCAACACATAATGTGTTGGGGAACTTTATGTGGCCTTTAAGGAGAAACAAATGACTGCCAGCACCAATTCTGCACAAGTGTGCATGTTCTCATGCTGTGTTTCTGGGCTCTCCACCTTGTCACCTGGCTGTCACACACAAACCTCAAACCCATTATCACAGGTGGAAAAACCAGAACTGATCCTGACCTGACAGTTCCCCCTTCTCCGTACCTTGGAGACCCCTCACCCCACTTCTCCTTCCCCCTCACACAGCGCTCATAGGAGGGGACACCCGGGCTTCTTGCTGGGCTCACCACCCACACCTCAACACCCATCCTTTGTTGGCCATTCTCTTGAGATCTAGTTGCAACCAGGAGAACCGGGCCTGAGACAGAGCCCTGCAGGACCAGGAGAGGGGCAGCTGGCACAAGGCATCTTCTGGGCATCACAATCTATCCAGGATCTGCCCTCTGTACCTTATAAAGGTGCTGAACTACTGAGACAAAAAAAAATATATACACACACACACACGTATATATGTATATATGTTTAGTTCTGTGTTTACAATCCCAGACTCTTTTGTCATTTTTAAACACTAATGAACCACCTTAAATGAAAGCAGCCTGGTGCTGTTTAGTCAGCTAGGTTACCGAGCCTTCTCTTTCCCAGACGGGACTGAGTGAACCTGCTGCCCAGCCCTACTCCGACATTGACCGGTTACGAACCTGCAAGTGGCGGAGTGCTCCCTGCACTCAGGCTGAGCAAATGCAATACAAATGCCGAGGACCTGCCAGGAGCACCCTTATGGTGTATTTTTCATGCTACAACAAACAGCAGTGGGATTTTCCTTTCAAAAAGTTCGTCGTGCTTTGGATAAAACCACATGGTGAACATCAAGTTTGAGGAATAGGCAGGAAAAAAGGGAAACGGGGTGGGATAGTGAGATTCCGTCATCTTCATGATTGTCATCCATCTCAGTGGGGTCTGGCTTCGGTGACAGGGCTCTCTCCCCACTGCCCCCCCACACCCAGTGTTGAAGACTGCCTGTTTGGTGACAGGAATATCTGAAGCCCAGCCCTCTCCCCATACCCTCTGCGGTCCTGGGCCCCTGACTGGCCATTCTTCCTCAGGTCTGTCTGCTACACTTTGTCTTCTGCTCTGCAGGGACAATTTTTAAATGAGAGTCTGGCCATTGTTAACGGTTTAAAATAATTCAATGGCTCTCAATCACACCAAGGTTAAAATCCCAACTCCTTAGCTTAGACTGCCATCAATCCCTGCCCTCCTCTGCTGCCTTTTCTCCTGCATGCGCTTCCAGGAGCCCTACATATGCACGTGTGTCCACATGTGTGCACATACATGTACACACATGTACACATGCACACCGCCCCCTCGTGGCACTGTGAGCCCCACGTACCCCAGGCTACTCTGTGCCTTTGCACCTGTTATTCTTTCTATCTAGAAGACCTTCTCTGCCTGGAAAGATCACTGTCAGCCCAGCCCAGGGTCACTCCTCCCCATCAGCAAGCCTTCCCTGACACCAGAGTTCTCTGGTCTGTGCTCTGCGCTTGCATAGCGCTATGTGGCGATTTCCGTCGTAGCATTGACCATCTTGTCTTCATGAATGACCTGTCTACTGTTCTGTCTTCCTCATTAGATAGAAACATTTCAAGGGCAAAGACCATGGGGCCTAAGTACCTTTCTATCCCTAGGATTGTACAATGCCTGGAAGATAATAGGGGGGTGGGAGGAAGGGGAGGGATCCACCTGTCACCTCCTGTCATTCCTTCACCTCCTCTGGTCCTTCCCTGAAGGACTAGAAACTCAGCTGGTCCTTACGTCCTTGAGGTACAAGCCTGGGACCTCAGCTTCTAACCCTTCTGCTTCCCCCTCCTTACCCCCCACACTTGCCCTGTCTGGGTCCCTCTTCATCTTCCTCTACCTCTTCCACCAGTTAGGTGGCCTCACTGTGGGGCACAGCAGCACTTTGAGTTTTGGCCTTGTGGCCAGTTGGAGAATAAAGGGCAGCAATTCCCTTCTGGTCCTTGTGGCCAGTTGAGGGGGCGGGGTTGGCTCAGCTGCAGGGTTTGCGCATGTGGAGCCCTGCTGGAGTGGTGCCGAGCGCAGGAGCCCACAGGGGACGTGGGCCATCATTCTGTTGCTATGTGCCAGGATCCCCATGTCAACCATGCAGGTGACATCGAAAGGAATGGAGGCACTTCGAAACGTTACACGTGTGCCCTTCTCTCTGGTTACCTAAGCACTACCTTGCTCTCAAAGACTAGATCAAGTTAAAAGTTACCCATGATGCTCCCCCCGCCTTGAAGCATCTGTGATCATCTCTTTCCCAAATCTGCTAATCACAGCTCCCCTGGCATTTAGCATCTGCTGTTGTCTATTTATTTGTTGCCATTTATCTCTCTGGGGAAAGAAAGAAAATACTTAGGGCTTGCAAACTTTTGAAGTCGAGGTGCCTCTTTGGGCCCCCAGTATCCAGTGAAGCACCGTGTAATGAGTACATACTCAGTACATGTCTTGATCATAAAGCTGTCTGCAGAGCAGTGGGTCTCAGAGTGGGGCCCTGGATCTGCAGCATCAGCATTACCTAGAAGCTTGTTAAAAATACCACCTTTGCCCTACAGGGGTTGAGGGTGGGGCGGTGACATGCAGCTGGCTGTTCGAGGCCACAGACCTACCATCCTAGAATCATGGCCACATTTGTTGGCAACCTTGTTGAAAAGGCCCTGCGCTCGTGACCGCTGCGGTGACTATTCGAACCCTCGACTGGCCACATTTTGGCACTATGCCAAGGTGGACCTGCTTCCTCAAACCCTTGCTGAGGTCCCTACAGCCCTTCGGTGCTTGGAAAAAATAGTCAGTCCTGCTCAAACGGGTAGTGCCAAACAGCTCCCAGCTAACGAAGCTCCGCCCAGTGGTTTGCTGGCCACTGAAGTGTGGGTGTGGTTCTGCCTCAGCAAGATCATAGTGCATGCGTCGTGGGCTGCAGGGTTTGAAGACCAGTCTTTCACATCTGTTTCTTCTTTGCTTTATTATTTGAATGTTATTGGGCTATGAGTGATCAGAATGGTATTTGAATTTTTAAAAGAAGACATGTCACACACACAAAGAAACCAACAACCAACAACAGCAAATCCTCGGGTGTCACCCCAGACCTGCTGAATCAGAAACTCAAGGGATGGTGCCCAAGATTGTTTTTATTGCCTTCCAGGCAGTGTGGACACAGGCTAATAATATTTGAGAGTTTGAGGGCCTTCCAATAAAGTGAGAGGCACATGTGTTCTTACTGGCTATTCAAAAAAGTGTGCATCCTTTCTCAAGTGTAAATAATTATAGTTCTTTTTTTAATGAGATTTTTCAGGAAAAAAATATCCATGCTCTGGCCTTTTGAGAGAGTGGCTCTTTTTCCAATGAGAAGAGTTTTCGGTGTAACAGGGTGTGAAATGGGTGATAACCTCTGAAGTAATCAGGAGCCTGTCCCCCTTTTTATATTTTTAACAAAAAAAAAAAATGGAAGTACCAATGTCGGTTGCCAAATCTGCAATTGTCACAGCTCCGCTAGGAAGAGTTTGCTCAGCACATCCATCAGCGGACCTGTCTCCGCTTCCTTTGACATCGGGGAAGCAGTTCTGACATTTTTGGAATCACTGGTTTGGGAAAATCTTGGAGAACTTTGGGGTGGTTAGGGTTTAAGCAGGAACAAAGGACCTCATCTCTCGAGAGGAAAGAAGGGCCGAGCTGGATCTTACGGTTCTGTAAGTCTGATGTTGTGGTTGAGTCTGTGTTTGTTGGCGGAATAGTGCAGAGGTGTGAGGATCTGAACAACAGTGTCCTGGAAGTCAGCACCCTCTGGGGTGGACACCTGTCCAGGCACAGAAAGCAAGGAGAGGCACTCATGTTTTAATTTGGATTGAAAAAGTCATCAAGTGTTCACTCTAAATGTTTCCAAAAATGTCTGGTTGTTGAGAACTTGTATTGTAGCATCTGAAAGTATCATTTCTGGTTGAGTCAAGCTGCCCTGGATGGGAAGCGGGGATTTGAGCTACATTTTTTAGGCGACTTGAACTTAGAGCTTAATGCAAAGAAGAGGGAGCATCGGGAGGGTAAGCCTGAGATTAGTGTTAAAGCAGAAGATTCCAGTGGCCGACTGACAGTCAGACCTTCCCAGCAGGGAGCCCTTAATGCAGAGAGACAACGACACGGGGCTCTTCACTTTCTGTAAGTGAAGTGAGTGTTCTTTCCTGCAGGCCTCGAGGGGAGGGTGTTCAGACAGGCTGTTCCCGGGCAGCAGTGGGTTCTGAGGTCCCTTTAAGCACAGGGCAGCGGCAACCACTGCTTAGGGATGTCCTCGTTCTCCGGGGTCAGAAATGGTCTTCCCTTTCTCCCTGGGTTTACACTTCCTCCTTGTCCAGTCTTAGGATTCACTTCTTCTAGGAAGTCTTCTAAGATGTGCACATCCTTCATGCCTAGGCCCCAGCATGCATTATGCCCTGCATTTTCATCCATGACTCTTAATACAGATTATAACGTGTATTCATGTGACAGTTGGGTTAATGTCATCTTTCCATATTAGCAGAGGATCTGTAGGCATAGCCCCCACGTCAGGTTTGCTCACTCAGGTATCCCAAGTGCGCAATATGGATTATAGGTTGGCTGGGTGGTTGGTTGGACAGGTGGGCAGACAGGCAGATGGTTGCTGTAACTTCTTTCCTTCCTAATGCACCCATAGACTCCTCATTACAAGATTTGGTTATCTTCCACTGACTGGCCTGTCTTCCCCAGCACACCAGGACTTTAAAATGGGCATGGCACCTAGTAGGTGCGTCTCATTTGTGCCTGAAAACTAGGAAGTCTGTCTGCCTCTCCCTTCCGGGAGTTGCACTCTGAGATTCAAAGATCAGTGATGTAGAGATCGTTTTTCCAAGTATAGTATCTGGGAGGACACAGCGTCTCTTCCTTTAAAACAGGACATTTGCGGCAGCAGCTCATTAACAAATGAGTAGATTTCATATTTCTGTTTGGTTAAGACTTGAAAGCTGCAAGTCGCTACACAGAGAATTCATGCCTTGATTTTTAACAAATCAACAATAACCACAATGGACTGATCATCCCAAGAGAGGCAATGAAATGGGATGCGAGCAAAAAGACCAGGCAAAAGCCACCAGGGCAAGGACCATGGGACTGCCCATCTCAAAGATGCGGATTCTGGCTAATTGAACTGAAGTGTCAGACCTACAAGGAACCTTGGAGATTTACTGGTCCAAATTTTGCTTTTTATAAGCTAGAAATCCGGGGTGGGAGAGAAGCCTGCTGAATTCCACTGATAGCAAACCTGTTCCCCAGACGAGTCACATTATGGCTCAAGTCAGCTACGAGGGAAAAGCAACAAAGAGAAAGGAAAGAAAAGGTGAACACACCAAGGAAAGCATTTGCATGGTTTGGCTGGTCATCACATCTCCAGGTGTCCCACTGGAGGGACCCATCTGGCAGGTCTGAGTGTGTTTGAGGCGGGGAGGTGGGGGTGCCCAGGTGTGTCTTTTCAAAAGCATCCCAGGTGGGCACCAGCCTGAAGCAGGCAGCAGCACATACTGACCCCCAATTCCCTGAGTTCTACCTTTTTCTCTCCACTGCCCTCTCCTTCCCCTCACAGTCCTGGACTTCCCCAAGCAGGTCTTGTTCCCTTAGACATTCCTTAAGCCACACTCGCGCTGGCACAGCCATGTACAAGGCCTGCTTTGACACTCAGCAGTCTGCAGAATTGCCGGAGCAAGATAAGAAAAGCCAGGCTGCAATTATTGCTGGCCTAAGAAAACAAGATTTACGTGTGGGGGTGGTTTTTGTTTGGTTTCGTTTGATTCCATACTTAAAGGAGATGAAGTGATTATTTAAATGGGGGGGGGGGTGCGGTATAAGAATAATTACTTGGCCTGGATGAATTGCCCAGGAAACTGCTGAAGTTTGAATTAGGCTTACTCCTGCGGCACATTTTCTGGGGCCTGTTCCAGCTTGCTACCGGGCTCTGGGCTGCATTTTCACGCAAGCGCTTTGTGATTCTCAGGGAAGCAAACAACTCGCGCTCCGCGTAGAAAAACAAATGTTCTCCAGCTTCTTGCTGCAGTGGTCTCCCAAGTGGGGCAAGCACTTTGGGGTGGCGGGGGGAGCCAGCTGGTCCCCTGGAGTGTGGGAGGAGAGTGTTAGCCCTTAGATGGACTTTCGTCTCATTTTCGATACTTTTGTGCTTCCCAGGGCGTGCATGCATTAGTCTGGGAATATCGGATTATAATTTATGAATCTGTGTCGGGTGTGCCCGCTGGCTGCACCAGCCACCAAGGCTGCCAGCCAGCACGGAGCGGTAGGAAATGCAGGTAAAGGAGTCCCCCTCATGAGCAATCAACTGTTTTATCATCATTTGGATTTGAAACATTCCTTCCGGTTTCAGTGAGAATCAAGTACAGGCTACGAGAGCATGTAATAAAGTGTCTTTGCCCTCAAATTCACCTCCTTTATGAAAGTACTACTGTAGAACTCATGAAGGGAACCTCTCTCTCCAGGTAAGTTATTTCCTGCCCGTTCGGCATGCCAAGGTGCCGCTCAGCCCTGCCCCCCATTACAGTTGTTTCTATTACAAGTATCACCCCTCTGAATTTAGTTTGATGTGGTTTGGGGGCGTTCACATCTCTGGTTCTCCCATTGAAATGTTAAGTAGCATATATTGACTTGAGGGGAAGTGGCAGTTCAGAAATGAAAGTGAAATAAAAATTCCTTGTGCCGTAGACCAAGGGGTAGCAGCTACGTGGGGAAAGCAAGCAGGACGATGCGTCTTGTCTGTGCACCATCCGTCTGGGGTAATGCGTCGTATTTGTTCATGAGCTTCACCCAGTCTGTAAGGTAACCGGAGTCCCCGAGATGTATGTGTCTTTTGAGACTTTAAATAGAAATGGGGCTGATGCACGGTCAGGTTCTTACTCTCTCTTAAGAGAAACAGGATATCCCCACTTGGTTTCTATTCCAGTTATTTTGTGGATTTTTAAGGCAAATGATGAAGTCAGCTTTGGCAGGGCCTAGATCACTGAGACAGAGAGGCAGTGCATGGTCAGAACGAAACAAAACAAATAGCTCAGCTGAAGACTTCCTGGGCAGTGGAGGATTCGGAGTTTGGGGGTGTCTTTCTCCTTTCACCACACCTTACACACCACGGTAAGACACAGCCGAGAAATAAAAACGGAGCAAAATGTAAGAGCAGAAGGTGCCCTGTGGAATCCAGGGCAGAAATTTCTCATAGAAATGGAGCTGTTCACAATGAATAGCATTCTCCCCACCCGCGTGTGTTTGCTTGCCGAGGTTTTTGTTTGCCCAGCTATTCTTACGTCAGTTACTGACTCGGTAAATGGCATTCCCAGGAAGGGAGAGCCGTGCCTCTCCCTCCGGTCCGTGCTCTTGCTTCTTCACCTGGAAGAGCCTTCCTTCCTGTCCTGACTCTCGAGACTCTGAAGGCCCTCCCTCCTCAGAGACTCTCCTAATGACTCCAGCCTCCTGTGGGCTCTGCTTTCTCAGATGGCCGGTCTCATTTGTCTGTCTGTCACATTTTAGCTCTTCAAAATCAGAAGGACACCTCCTGATTTATATAAGTGGGTAAGATAGAAGTTTAGGTGGCCTGCACCCCTCTCCCTCTCTTTCTTTCTCTCTCTCTCTCTCTCTCTCTCTCTCTCTCTCTCTCACACACACACACACACACACACACACGTACGTGTGTGCACACACCACCTCTTTAGCTCCCAGAGCAAACATTTCTAATTCTTCCTAACACTCTTCCCACGGACACCAGATGCAGCCTCAGAGGTTGATAACATGGCGTTCAGGTACCCACATCCAAGACCTAGTGTGAATGAGCACTGGACTTGGCCAGCTTGACTTTGCCATCCATCTGAGCTGGGTGCTCTGAGGGTTACAAAGATATAACACAGTCTCCCTCACTTACAGTATTTATTATATTCCATAATGAGTTATAGGTTTTTCTGTATTTTCATATTCCCCTCTTCTGTATAATAAATCCCTAGCAGCCATGTGCTATGCATGGTCTGAAGGAGGGATGTCTGATTTCTTCCAGGGAATCGGGGAGGGTGCAGTAGATGGGGTGGTATTTGACTGTTCCATAGGATTTCCACAAAAACACCCTCAAAAATGGGTGACATTCTAGAGCAGAAAAACAACATGCACAATGGTCCACCAACAGAAAATTTTAAAGCCTGTTGAAGGATCAACAAATAGTCTATTAAATGCAAATGTTTAGCCTATGCTTTTAGTTCCGGACTAAAGAATTATGCCTTATTTTACAAGTGCTGTGACTCATTGACGGTTTTCTCACTGAGTGATGAGGTCAGATTAATTCCCACAGCCTGGATGGCACAGTTGTTCTCAGAGGAGATACCTTGGTGGGCCATTAAGCCTTGCCTCAGGTAGCGGCTTCTTTAAAGTGTCTGTACTTGTCGGTGCCTTCCCTTCAGCATCCTGTGTTTCCTAAAAATTCTCAAGTTTGTTCACAATGACTTTGCATAAGGACGGGTAGGCTAGGGTATGAGCTGCTCCTATAAATGAGAGGTTGGCAATGGTGAAGTTCAGGTCGTAAACATTTCAGGCTCTGCCAGCCAAACTGTCTGGGGCGACAGCCCTGGGTGGCTTTGTAGTGCAAAAGCAACCCCAGGCCATAAGTGAGCTAATGGCCATGACTGTGTTCTAATAAAACTTTACAAAAACAGGTGTGGGGCCAGGCTTGGCCCCAGGCAGCACTTTGCCGACCCCCATTATAGATGATCACATGTGAGCCAAGACAGCCTCCGAGTGCTGCTTGCCAGGTGGCCTCCGTAGATCACATCTCAGCTGTCCAGTCCGGTTCTTCAAGGCGTGCATGCCCTTAGGAATATCTATCAGCAAGTCAGCACACACTCAGCACCACTCCCGGAAAGCACAGAATGCAGAGTGAGCTTGTGCCGGTCTGGGAAAGGCAGCAGAAGGCCGGAGGGTCTTGCCTGGAACGTGACAGACCAAAATTTTGCGATAATGTCTTCAACAGAACCAGTTCCTCGGCATCTAAAACCTGCTTACTTGGAATGCCCCGCTAAAACAATCCCTTTCTGTTGCAGTCAGCCGTGTAATCACGTAAAACTTCCTCTAAACCATTTGTGTGGGGGAGAAAGGGCCCTGGAAGGGTCTGGCTTGTGTTTACTGTTGCTGCTAAATTGGATTTGACTCAGCTGCTGTGTTGGACCACCTCTGGCGATTCATCCCGTATTTTCCTTCCTGCCATCCCTTCTGTTTACTTCTTTGGTCTCTTCTGCATGCCTTTTTGATAGCTCCCACCTGCCCCCCCCCCAACTTTTTGTGTATCTTGAGATTTTCCCATACACACAAACACACACACCCCGATTTTATCCCTCTGGCGTGGAGAGTGAAGCATATCATAATCCTACTCCCAGAAATATGTCCAGTGAGAGCAGGCAGCCAGCTCCTGCTGGCCAGCGACCCATGGGTCTGCCCTTAGTAACCAGCCCACAGACCCAGAAAAAACAAATCCAGGCCCTGCAACTTTCTCACCCAGCAGGTCATGGGAACGTGGCAAGAGAGAGGGACTCCTGCTTTGTAGAGCATGTCTGTCTCTGCTTCAGTTTGAAATCAACACCAAGGAGGGACAGGTTCTCCCTCTTGTCATCTGCATCTGCTGTCATTTTTGAAGAACTGAGCTGAGAGTGACTTGAGGACACTGACCTCTCCTTGGGAAGGTGACAGATACAAATCTACCCCAGGAGGGGCAAACATGCATCCTTGAGTGATCATGTGCCTGTGTCCTTAAAGGTGGACTTATTTGCCTCAGCTTTCTAAGGGACCAAGAGAGCTATTTGATTTGCATGCATAAAAATCATCCAAATCACCAACAAAGTGGGCTCAGATTGTTTGGGGATGATAAATGGGAGGAAACCGGAAATGGGCTCAGTTAGAACAAGGACAATATTATTTCATCGGCTGAGCCGCAGCCCAGCGCCTGGGTCCACATCAGCTGCTGCTTCCCCCAGCTGCCTCCGAGCTCTGTGTCTCCCAGAGCATGCGGGCACTTGGCGAGCTTCACTCCTCAGTTTTACTGTTTTCCTCTTCAGTCCTGAGTTACTCTCTTTGTTGGAAAGCAACGAGTCTAGTGTTGCAGTAGATTTGTGTTTGAATTTCTGCAGTCAGCTCTCAGGCTTCTTGCTACTTTGGGGCTGATTTATGGTTGTTCTCATTCCCTTTTTCTGAATGGTTACTTATTCCCAGCCCTGGCCTCTGCTTCTCCTTCGGTCACTCAAACATCTGCCCCAGAGATTTGGAAAGCGAGCATCCTTCGGCAGCCTGAAAACGATCTCAGTGTGACTAAAGCATGAAAGGGAGTCTCCAGGCTCCACTGTCCTGCAGAAACTGACCAGGGGAAAGAGCCAGCACAGCTTCCTAGGGATTTGGAGCCTGGATATCTTCTGTCACATCTGCAGATTTTTTTTTTTTTTTCTGTCAAGTGCTGGGAGCCATAAAAACATGGCATGAACTGGGTGCAGCCAGTCTTCCTGTTTTCCTTGGGATCAGATGTGCTTGCGCAATGGAAATGGTGGGAGATAAACGCCACACTTCGCCTGGGTTGTTCGTAAGGCTGCAAGAGTTAGCTGAGAAAGACAGATGATGCTCGGGAGCTCGACACTCTATTAGTCACAGTGCGTTCATGGAGATCTCATAAATGCTTCGGACAGCAGTTACAGCGCATTTCTGAGTGCTAGACTTTCAGCTTGGACTAAAGAGGCTTGTCTCGTGGTAAATGGTGACATTTTTAGCCCGGAGAAGGCTAAAATGTGCCAGAAGCTAAAACTCAATTTCTATGCTGTTTCTCATCCAAAATTATTTCTAGCCACCTTGTCCAGTGCGGCTTTTCAGAGGTTTTGCAATGAGATGAAAATGTCAACATAATGATATTCAGATAATTAAAATGCCAGCCATTCAAATCCCCTTGCACGTTATAATCCAAAGACATTAAACCCTGAAGTAATTAACATCCAAACTTAAATTTCCTTGATCTTTTGAGTTACAAACCAGAGGACTACATGGCCTCCTTCAGTCTCTCCTGTTTCTCGTTTTGCTCCATCTTAACTAAGGAAATTCTTTTTTAAATTTTATCCTGTATTGGTTTTGGGGTGTACAGCTTAGTGGCTGGACAATCATACCCTTTAGTGCCACCCTCGATATTTCCAGTGCCCCGTCTGGCGCCACCCACAGTTATCACGGTGGTGTTGCTACATTCCCCAGGCTTTCCTTGCTTCCCTGTGACTACCAACTTGTGCTTCTCAACCCCTTCTCCTCTTTTCACCCAGCCCCACAAACCCCTCCCCCCTGGCAACCCCCACTTCTCACTCTGTATTTATGAGTCTGTTTCAATTTGGGGTTGTTGGTTTTTTTTCATTTATTTTGTTCTTTAGATTCCACATATAAGTGAAACCCTATGGTACTTGTCTTTCTCAGAGCGACTTACTAACTAAGGAGATTCTTGATGTTGGGTGCTGGAGGAGGCGGTGCTTTTCAGCATGTGTATATGGCCTGAGCTGTTTTCCACTGGGACAAATACGGCCCTGTCAGCCCCACGAAAGCTGAATCTTTTCAACAGCAGGTCTCCTGTGTGCTTTACTGTTAGTGAAACGTAAGTGAGGAAAAGCGTCAGCGGACCCACACTGGTATCAAAACATTGCCCATGTAGGCAAATGAGCCGCTCCCCAGCCCCTGGACAGTGGTTTTGTTCCCAGGCAAACTTTTGTTCCCAGGACTTTATTTAATTTTGCCAAAAACCATGTTAAGAATTGTAAAAAGTCTGAAACTTTACACTACAGATTAATGGATGTTGGCGGAAGACCTGGGATTCCTGGGTCAGAGACAAATGACTTTGTTACTCATGGCACAGCCAGTCCCGATTTAAGATTCAACCCCACCTGGCTGGTGGGGCTCAGTGGATTGAGAGCCAGCCTGTGAACCACAGGGTCATCGGTTCGCGTCCCAGTCAGGGCACATGCCTGGGTTGCAGGCCAGGCCCCCATTCTGGGGCATGTGAGAGGCAACCACACATTGTTGTTCCTCTCCCACTCTTTCTCCCTCCACTTTCCTAAAAATAAATAAATAAAGTCTTTTAAAAAATAATAAAATTTTTTTTTTAATTTTTTTGAAAGATTCAATCTCAGTTTAGAGCTTCATGTTTGCATGATTTCCCCTTGCCCCTGCCTACCCACCCTCCCCATACACACAAGTCCTTTGGAAATGATGCAGAGGGGCTCAGGTAGATGCACACGCAGTGGACTTGTATCCCAGCTAAGGATCCCTGAGTATAGATGACCTGAATCTTTTATGATGAGCTGGAAGCAAACCTGATTGCTCTTTGCTCCAGTGAGAGACATTGTCTTTTTTCTACTGGACAGTATACAAATCTGCCGCTTTCTCTTGGGACACCGTCTCTACCTGTCAAGGCTGTTCACTCTACAAACATCCTTGAAAGGATAGATAATCCACAGAAAAAAACAGCCTATGCTACTCTGTTCACGAGACACAGAAATGGGAGACACCCCCGGAGAAATATCTCCCAAAAGACCTTACAAGAGACTCAATACTGTCAAGTGAACTAAGGTTGATGATGAAAATATTCTTGGCTTCTCTTAAAGATGTCAGTCAGTCCATAGCAGTTGTTTGGGGTCCATGGCTGTGAACTTAGACTCAACTCGCAGGAATCTTCCCAATCTGGGTGGGAGAATCAGTCTGGTCCTACTTACAGTGCTTTTTGTTTATATTCAAAAGCCGCTTTTAAAAAAAAATGTTTTAATTGATTTTTAGAGAGAGAAAGAGAAACATCAGTTTGAGTTCCGCTTATTTCTGCATCGATTGGTCGATTCTTGTACGTGCCCTGACTGGGGATCGAACCCATAACCTTGGTGTATTGGGACAGCACTCTAACCAACTGAGCTACCCAGACAGGGCCAAGAGCTTCTTGATTTGTATTCACACTTTGAGATCAAAGTGTAGGGCGCCCTGGTGCACCACCTTGGGTGTGAATTGCACCTCTGACAGAGCTCGCTCATTCTCAGAAGCAGACTTTTGAGTCCTGGGCCACATTTTCCATTTCCACTGCCTTTTGACATAGAAGTGCTTAGATTGGAGGCAGCTGCATCTTTTGCCCCTGTTTATTCAGCTTGAAACACACCCTCTGCAGATTCATGAACCAGACCTGCTGTTGATGATGCTGAAGTTTATGCCCCTCATGAGCTAGTAAGGCTAATACTACTCTGCCCCCTGCTCCTTGGCAAGTCCTTCCTCAGGTTTTGAATGTTCCGGGGGTTGAGTAGCATTGCTTTCTGCTACATTTTTGGGGGCAGTAATTGGACATGCCTCTAGTGTTTCATTTCTGTCTCCTTTGGGGAACTCACTTTGAGTTTCTGCTTAACCTACTACTTAAATGGACCCCTTTCTTCTTTCATGGCCCTGCTTGCTGGGTCTGTGTGCCTTTTTTACTTCCGCTGTGCCTTTGCTTTCTGACTCAGATATTTTTTCCAAAATACTATTCTAGACTCTGTCATGTGGGGTCCATCGCTGTGAAAGAGATGGAATCAATGAATCCTCTGTTTACTAAAGTGTCCATTGTTCAAATGTGTCCTGACCACCACCACCTCTGACTCGGCTAATTCCACCCAGGATATAGTCTCCCATCAGACCAACATCAACTGCTGGCCTCTTATTGTCCCATCTGGCTCCCATTTCTCAGGCTACTTCCATCAGGGCAACAAAAATAACTATGTCCCTTTAAAATTTCCCCAGGAATTTTTTTTTATTATTCTTCCTGGTCTTCCCCACTCCTCTGCTTTAAATCTGATCCCTCTGAGTATAGCTGTCCCAAATCCTCTTACGCGGGCTCTTCATCTGCAGCTCGTAAATCACACCTCTCATTGTTGCAAGGCCTGGGATCCCTGCAGGAAGTTCTTACATTCTGTTCTCTGTGGTTTTGCCTCTCTCCCTCAGTTGGAGTTCCTCAGGTCCCAGTCACGCTCCCTGGTCTAGGAATAGCTAGGCACCTCCCCGCTTTATAATGCTCACTTTAAGAACACATAGTCACATCTCTCTCCTTATATACATCGCTCTATCCTGGACTTCACAATCCCACCTCCCCTTCATCCAAGTCCAGCCTGTCACTGGACGTCTCATCTTCTTTAGGAAATATCTCTGTTCCTGCAGCAGATCACCAAGTCTCCTGCACTATCTCTCTTGCACTTCTTCTGTTGTGATCGTCAGATCAAGCGTGTGCTCAAATCCCCCTCGGGGTCCTGTGCAGATTTGATTTCTAAAAATGAAGTGTCCCAAATAAAACTGTCTTCTTAGCTGCCAGGTTGACAGTAATGTTATGGAGCTTTTTCCCTCATCTTCACTCCGAGAATATGACATATTCTCTTTGGGTCCCCATTTCTTTTGCTTTACCCGTTAACTAAACCTGTTACCTCGTATAGGCATGGAGCGGGGTGTGCTGCAGCCCGGAGCTATAAGCACAGTCCACACAATCACTGAATCCAGAGGCACCCAGACACCCAGCAGGGAGAGAGATTCAGGCTTTTGGTCTTGAGGGGTTTTGTTTTTTTTAACTAAACCTTCCCTATACCCCTGTGATACACATTAGGAACTCTCCTGGTATTCTCACATGCATTCTTATTTAATCCTCATAATAAGTCTATAAGATAAATTACAAGGTAAGATTAACTCTTTGGAAATAAGTACTTTTGTTCCTGTTTTATGTAATTAAAGAACTGCCTCTGACATGAATGTGCTACTAATATGTTATGGACACAATACATGTCACAACCCATGGTCCATGTGACTTGCATTGTATATGCTTTGTGTGTTTGTAGTCCATACAGAGAGTGGGTCAGAGGCTTCCACAGTTGCTGCTCAAATACCTATATTCTGAATAGAGAGCAGCCTGCGGATAACAACCTTTTCTCATTTTGTAGGCTGGGGGCTACCTGGGTGCAGCGGGGAGCCCCGTTCTCCCCCTCTCCATCTCTGGAGTAAGCTCAGGGGAGGACAGGGAAGATGGGGAATTACAGAGGCTTGAGCCCTGTCCCAGGCCCATAAGCCGGGGCTTTCATTAACTCTCTAGGTGACTCTGATGCACACACCAAGCTTGTCTGGGTCATCCCTGACCCTAGGGATCTCCCTCAAAGTCAGACCTACTCCAGGTACCTGCGTCTGTCAATTTCAGCTCCTTCAGCCATCTCTTTTCCCACCGCTTCAGCCGAGGTCCGCTGTCAGCAGCTGAGTCGTGTGTGCAAACCAAGGTGCTCTGGGAAGGACTCGGCTGAATCCTTCTGCCATGCCAGGTTAGGGTTCAGCTCCTCAGCTTGGACCCCTGGCCACACATCGGTGTACATACTGGCTTCCAGAACTTTCTTGCTGTCGTCTTCTCTTTTCTTTGTCCTTGTGGGATTATGTCTTTTCTTTTAAAAATCTCTTCCCTCTCATTTTAGTATGGTTTCACGAGGGAAATCTGTCCATCTTTTATCAGAAGACTGTATCACTTAATTCTTAACTTGAGCCTCATTTTTCAGATGAGAGGACACTGAGGCTCAAAAAGGTTGACAAATGTAACTACATTGCTAATAAATGATGCAGCCGAGATTTATGCCCAGGCAGCTGGGTTCTTAGCCACTCTGCCCTTCCACCTCGCTCTAAAACCAGAAGCAAGAAATTCGTCTTTACTGAGCGAGAGTCTCCTAGGTTACAGGTGTGGAAAAGTATGCAGACATTGAGGCTCTCACCGGGAAATTGGCAAGTTGTATCAGATTCCATTAATATAATGGCATTGTTGTACGACACATGAATTAGAAATTGCTGATGAATAATAGATTGTATCAACTGCTTCTCTGCACCAAAGGCTTTCCAGAACTTTTTGCACATTTCATTTTAGAGCAACTAAAATGACATCATTTCTAGAACAGTTTGATTTGTTCTGTGAATCTGAAAAAAAAGGAAAATACGACAAAGGGACTTTCTTAGAATGTGAACATTTTCAGACAATAGTCATAAAATTAAAGAGAGGCTCATTGTCATCAAAATTGCACTTCCAGGGTTGCTACTTCCTGAAATAATCTGGAACTAATGTATCTAAGCAACCTACTTCCTGTTCATTGAGTTACAAGTCACCGAAAATCACGACAGACCAGTTTTCTGCTGCAAGAGGACATGGTTTCATTTAGAGTCAGGGCCCTGTGCCGGAGCTCACCTTTTGCAGCGAGAGATCTCTGGGTCCACTCTTAATGGGCGTTAGCCACAGGCTTTCAGTAGTGATGTGACAAACACCTTCTTTACCATAGATTTCTTTGGTGTCAGAATCTTCCTGGTATTACACAGATCACAGGAACCAAATCTCTTCATTCTTTGCTGTATCTGAGGACCACGAAAAAGATTGCTCTTTAAGGCTGTGATTCTTGCTTCTAAGGCGCCTCCCTCAGACTCTGAAAATCAGGAGGAGTTTGCAGCTCTTGTGTTTGCCTCACAAGGACTTCAGACCGGCCCCGTCTGTGCGCCCTTGTGGAACTCTGCTCCTTTCGTGCTGGCTTTCATCGCGCACAGTCAGTGCGAGACCCTGGATGTGTGTTATGAACAAAAGGGTCCCACTTTTATTTCCTCATCTGTCACACGGAGGTGTTATTTACCTTGGGACACATGTTTGTTGTGAAAAGTAAGTGGGAAAAAATCGAGGTGAATGGGATGGGGTGTCCAACCTTTTGCCATCTCTGGGCCACTTTGGATGAAGAAGAGTTGTTTTGGGTCACACATGAAATACACAAACACTAACGAAAACTAATGAGCAAAAAAAAAGCTTTAAGTTTACGATTTGGTGTTGGACCGCATTCATAGCCATCTTGGGCTGCCTGCGGCCCATGGGCCACAGGGTTCAGTATTGATCATCCAAAGTTACTCATTTAAAAGCAGCCCTAGCTGGTGTGGCTCAGTGGATTGAGTGCCAGCCTGTGAACCAAAGGTTTGCTGGTTCAATTCCCAGTCAGGGCACATGCCTGGGTTGCAGACCAGGTCCCGGGTAGAAGGTGTGGGAGAGGCAACCATACATTGATGTTTCCCTGTCTTTCTCCATCCCTTCCCCTCTCTCTAAAAATAAATAAATAAAATCTTTAAAAGCACCTTAGGATGGAGGGGTGGGAAGTACCCTAGCAATACACGAAGCTGGAAGTCAGGGACTGAATTGGAAGTCACAGCCTTTTGGCTGGAATGAGTTGAGAAACCGTGGGCTGGCTACTTTTCTTCTTGGTTATTCCTGTGAGTGCTAATGTCATCTGCAAAATTTCTGAAGTATGAAAACCTGGGGCTATGGTGAAAAAAAAATAGCAGGGAGACTGGACGGAGGAAACTTCCTACATCCAGAAACAGTAGTCTGGGATGGCTTTTCCCCCTTGACATGAGCTTCCCACAGGCTTTCTGATGGTTTGGGCCTTGGCCACTATGTATAAGCTGCCCCCTTAATGGACACCAGAGGGGGTAATAACTTGCAAACCAAGGGCCCACCTTTCTTTGTGGGCTGACAGCCTCGATGGCAATGGGGCGGGGGTGGGGGGATATAACCAGCAAGCACCAGAACTTAATGAGTCTCCCGGAGTTGCTGTTTACAGTCTGGAGACAGGTTCTTTCCATAAAGTTTTTAAACCAAGCAAAGGAGAGGCTCCTTTCCGGATTATTTCTATTTGTGTGTCTCTTTCCATGCCCTGGATCTCTGGCACGTCTCCAAGAGGGTTCCTTTGCAGTGTGTATGAATTAATGTCACAATTTGGGGCTGGGGAAGACAGCTCTCCAGAGAATCTCTAAAGTCACCTTCAGAATTCCATTCCTGCCTTTACTTCATCATTCAAACCTGGAGGCCTGCCAGTCCCTGACACTGTGATAGGAATTCACCAAATTTATCTTAGTTTTATATGTCAGGATTAATTTGTTTTCCCAGAGCCCCTTCCTCAGTTTGCCAACATCTCCTCATTTCTCAGACATATTTTCCGTTTCTTATCCAGAAATATGCTTGAACTTGAGGGCGAGAACTTGAGGACAAAGGGCAAATCTTCCAAATCTTAGGTATTACATACAATTTATATATAAACAATTGCCTCTTAAATGGGGATTTACCTGGGACATTATCCTTACTGCTTACTTTATACATTTTCATACTGAATTTTAGGTACCATGTATAATTTCTATTTGTTAAAATTCAGAGGGTTTTTTTACCTTATAGTTATATAAATGTCCAATGATTGCTAAGTGTTAACAGGTATCTTCTGTCATTTTAAAGTATATGTTCCTCCACGTAAATCTTATCTATTTTAATTAATATGACTTTATTTCTCCATGAACCTCAAAGAAAAAATGAAATTTTAAATGAGAAGGCTCACTGTTGGATGTATCTCTTAAGTTTTGTACAAGTAAATTTATCAGCCCCCAAATTTTTTATAAACACCCTCAGTGCATAAGTCTCCTCTCTAAGACACATAGTTTTGATGGATTTTTTTTTTTAAGCCCGATTGGCTTTTCTCAGAAGGAGGACCCAGGGGACCTTGGCGTCATCCTTCTGCATCACCTGCTGGAGTCTGGTAGTGTAGACGTACAACTTACAGATGTGTAGGGGACTGTGTGCGGATGCTTCCACATGGCCTGGGCAGGGCTTGATTGACTCTGGGAGGCATTTAATCAGTCCTCGGGAGTGGAGCACATGGACCATCTGGTTGACCCGAGGGCTGTGGTTATTTGTCTACCACAAAAATCAAAGTTTTACTGTATTTTAAGAACCTTAGAATTGAGTTTAAATTTCTGGTTTACTATTTGTTGCAACTTGCTCTATAGGAAAAAGCACTAACCCTCACGTCAAAAGTCTCAGGCTCTAGTTGTGGCTTTGTGGCCACTGACCCCATGGGTGATCTTGTCCAGCAAGTTTTCTCAAGAAATGAAAAGACCCCCCCCCCCAAGCCCTATAAACTTTGGAACCTGCCCTGGTTGAGTGGCTTGGTTGGTTGGAGTATTGTCCCAAACATCAAAAGGATGTGGGTTTGATTCCCAGTCAGGGCACATGCTGGGTTGAGGGTCTGACCCCTGCTTGGGGCACATACAGGAGGCAGCCAATTAATGTTTCTCTCTTTCATCGATGTTTTTCTCCCTCTGTCTCTCTCCCTTCCTCTCTCTCTAAAATCAATAAACATGCCCTTGGGTAAGGATTTAAAAAAATAAATAAACTTACCCTTGGGTAAGGATTAGAAAAAACAACAACTTGGAAACCTCTCAGGTTCTGTGCGGTGAGATGCGTGCAGAGGGAGGGCTTGCCCACACGGTTCCAGGTGATCAGCAGGGCTGTGCTTTGATCCTTATTTCTCACATGGTACCTGGATTGCTCCTGCTGGAGCCTGGAGATGACTTCTCGGAAGGGATTGCACCAGCCTCCCTTTCAGCTCTGTGCTGTCTGCATTTCAGATCCCTGGGGCAGATGAGCCCCAAGACTCGTGTGGCTCCGAGGATTCCAAGGGAAACCTGGAAAGTCCCAAGCAGGGCAGCGGTAAGATGAAGCTCAAGAGTCGTCTGTCAGGTAAGTGGGACTCTTCGCCTGATACTGTCTTTCTGAAAATAAGGTTCCAGCCTCAGGAGTGGAAGTACAAAATCATTAGCAGGATGGGCTCTTTTTTTTCCCTTAAAACCTCAAAACTGTTTTTCCTTTAGATAGTGCATGTCTCAGGCATCAAACTACATTCAGCCTGCCTTCCCAGGTGGGTATTTTTGAGTCATAATGAAATGACTGTGAACATCTCTGTCTGTCTCTGCTTAAATTTAAATTTCCTGTGTGTTTGGTTTTTTTACTTCAGTAGGAGCCTTTCACTATGGCATATTTCTGATGGCCTGTTTTCCCAGCAAACACACCTCTCCCCCAAGCCCTTGGTCCACCAGAACAAGGGGCAAAGAGCTTTTTATGTCATCTCAAATCTGCATTTCAAGTAGTGTGGGGTGTGGGGGGGTGGGGGGTGGGATGGAGCTACAGCTTGCGGAACAGACACAGATTTGACGTTTCCGGGGCACAGCCTCACAGCGACTGGCCTGCGCCCTGGGAGACGGGGTTAGTGTTGGAAGCAGAGGCTGTGTGCTGGGACCCAGTAGCTTCCACGGATCCCAGGCTCTTTTGCTTGCCGGGTTCTTTCCTCTATTAAAAATATACTCACCCTGGCCTGGTGGGTCAGTAGGCTGGAGTGTTGTCCCATGCACCAAAATGTTGTGGGTTCAATTCCCAGTCAGGACACATGCCCTGGTTACAGGCTCGATCCCCTCTTGGGGAGTGTACGTAGGGCAACTGATCCATCTTTCTCTCTCTCTGTCTTCCCTCCTCTCTCTCTAAAGTTAATAAACATATCCTCGGGTGAGGATACAAAAAATACTAAAATTATGTTTCATGATTGCATTAGTATAAAGTTACAAGCTGGACTCGTTATTGGCTATTCATTGCTAATATGTTCTCTTTTTTCTGAATTTGAGAAATTAAAAAACGTTTATGAGCCCCTAAAAGTGGTGTGGGCCCTCGGCACTGGGTCTGTGGCCTGATGGAGAAGTCAGCCCTGGCTCCCCATGCACGGGAGACATCAGGTGTGGCGGGACCAACGTCACCCCTCAGCTGTTGGCTTACAGTGTCCCCTCGGGCTGACTGTTTAATGTCCCTGAACTTCCATTCCCTCATGTGGAAGAAGGAGGTGGTAATGCTGACTTTGAAAGGTCCAGCAGATTCTTAAAAATAGTAATAATAAACTTGCATGAGAGCAGCTAGCACAAAGCATGGATGTTAACATCCCAAAAAGTGAGTTTCCTCTTCCTGCTACTCAGATCAGTAGCGAGAGGCAGTATCTATGCCTGGCAACCAAGAACATCCGCCTCCTGTACTGCCTAGCCCTGGGCTGAGTTATTCTCAGGTGATGTGGCAGGTCTAGGACCACAAAATGTATCAGTTTCATTTCTTGCCAGACAAAATGGATTGCTTTGTATTTGTTACTCAGAGTAATTAAGCAATACATATCTGAGCAAATGCTGGAATGTGGGTTTGCAACAAGACAGTGTGGTGACCAGAGGGGGCCTAAGGAGAATCAGCCTGAGGAACAGCTGAGAGAAAGAGAAATACGGGGTCTGTCCAGAAGGTATCCAGCCACACACTATGAAAAATAGAGGCATTTATTGAAGAAGACACAAGATACAAGAAATACTGTGCACAGGACAAGGACGCCTCAGTCCCCTTCAAAGTAGGCACCTTAGAACATCACACATTTCTCTCAATTGCCATCAGCTGCCCCTGCCGTATTTTCCTGAATCTTACTGATGATCTGAATCTTTTCCCTTTCCAAGGTGATTTTAGTTTTGGGAAAAGCCATAAGTCACAGGGCTCCAAATCTGGGCTGTAGGGGGACTGAGCCACCTGGGTAATTGGATGTTTCGTCAAAACTGCATGAGACGTGATGCATGAGTGGGCGCGTTGTCATGATGAAGCTGCCCATCACCAGTTGCCCATAGCTGCAGCCTTCTGAATCATCTGAATAGTTTCCACAGAGGAATGTTCAAACTTCATGCAAAATTTGATGCAGATTCAATGCTCTGCTCGCTCAGTCATTTTGAATGCACCAGCCACACAGTACAATGGCGTCTACCACCCCACTGACTAGCACAGTGAAGTCATCACTGTTCACACATGCACATTCCAGTCCACTCTCCTTGGCTGCCAGGTTGCATCAATGTAGCACAAACTGTTCTTGTTATAGTTACAATGGCTGGACTTCTTCTGGACAGACCCCATACATTTAAATCCCACGTGTGCTTGGGACTGAAGCACGGAGGAGACCTTTAGGTCGACTGTCTTGGCAGAGCCGATCGACACCTTATAAGTGGTTCCCCGAGGAGGGCCACAGCGCTCTGGGGAAACATGAGGGAACTTTGAAACCAGAGTGGTCACATTCCTCATTTTATGGAGGAGACCAGCGAAGATAAGGGAATCCCAAAGGTCACTCATTCAGTGCCACCAGAAAGATCTGCCTCCCACACAGAGTTCTTCTGACCCACCCCTCGACTTCCTGAGGACCTTGAGAAGAATCCTGTTCCCCAGTCTGGGGCTTCATAGATGTAGATGTGGGGAGGGGACATCTAGCTGAGGACCTTTCAGATCCACGACTCTCTAACTCTGTTTATTCTATTAATTTAGAATGAGCAACACATCCAGCTGAGTAATAAGTCCAGGGCTGGCTGCTGTTTGCCGTATATGGATGCCCCCTCCCTTCCCATGTCCTTCCCAGACACCCAGGGCCATACCAAGGAAATGTGGAGGAAGCACTGCCCAGCTCTGTGTGACTTGGGACAAGTGACTTCACTTCTCTGGCTCTCTGTTTCTTCACTTATCCGACCAATCAGTGTGCGTGCTTTCTAAGTGCCAGGCCTTGTTGAAAGATGGAGTTGAGCACCCTGGCTGGTGTGGCTCAGCTGGGTGGAGCGTCGTCCCGTAACCAAAAGGTTGCAGACTCAATCCTGGCTGGGACACATGCCTGAGTTGCAGGTTTGCTTCCTGGTCTGGGTGCATTCAATCCCTAGTCCATGTGTGTATGGGAAGCAACCAATTGATGCTTCTCTCACATCAATGTCTCTGTCTCCCCCTTCCCCTCTCTCTGAACTCAATGAAATAATGTCCTTGGCTGAAGATTTAAGGAAAACAAAACATGAAGTTGAGGGAATGTGTACAGGGTTAGTGCCACTCCAAAGTGTGGTGGCACTAGGCCCTCACCATGTGGTAGCTACCATTGTTGTCAATAATATCACGTCATCACTGTCATTGTCCTTGTTCTCCTCTTTCCCTCTCAGGAGGGGAAGGTGCTTCACTGGGCACAGGGACAAGTCTCAAGAACATGTAGCCCATGAAAAGGCAGCACAGAGGCCCAAGGACCAGAAGTCTCTCTGGGTTGTGGTGCCCGGGGGGAGGCATTCAGAAGGGGCAAGAGGGCAGAGGGCCAGGACCCTGGCAGGGCTTGGGAGCACAGAGGGGAGGACAACACTGGTCTAGACACATGAAAACAAAGCACAATAGATGCTTAGGGACAAAGGGAAAAAACTGGTGAGAGAAGTCTGGGGTAACCGGTTTTCTTCCTCATCTCTCTGCAAGACCCAGCAACCCCACAGTCCCAGCAATTCAGTCCAGCGGAGCTTGTCAGAGCGACTAGGAGAAAGGAGAAGCCTGGGGTGGGGCGTGACGGTGCCGACAGTGTTGGGTGAACTGTCAAGGGATATTTATGTGCTCCCCGGTTTTGGAAGGGATGCAAGTTTTGGACAAATCCTGTCCTTTGAGAATCAGCAGGCTAGAGCAATGGATCCATGTAGCCGGGTAGTGGGAGATAGACTGGAAAAGTAATTTGGAGGCCCTTTTAAAGAGGCTGAAGGAATGGGGTCTGCAGTCAGCGCTGTGAAATATGTGCAATCTACAGACATTTGAATACAGAAGATTTTTAATGTTATGAGCTCCTAATTTGTCCTGCAGACTTGGCTATTTATTTCCTATTTTCTTCAAGTGAGTCATCGTGGTATTTGCATGTCAGTATATTATCTACAGACACTACTGTATGTGGCTTCTCTTCTGTTGACGGCCAGTGCCTCCCTGTCAGCTCCAAAGGAATTTTCTTCTAATCAGTCTTTTTCAGATGAGTAAGCATGCCAAGATAGATTAATCTCGTCGTGAATTATTAAGGAGGTTCTGTAAAGAGGTTCCAGCCATTTCCACTCTGGTTTTTGCCCAGCTTGGCTCCAAAAAAGTGACTAAAACGATTTCATGGAACATTTTTTTCTGAAGTTTTAACCTGAGGTTTCATCCCTCATGCCTTCCTTCTTGCTGGCAGGGTTCCCTTTTAATTTTGGTATTTTTGACTTATCCATGTTCATGCCTTCGGCTCGTGATCTTTTTAAGTGGAAGATTTTCTTTTGACTGCAAAGGAATTTCAGGTGTTTGAAAACCTGCGTGACAAAGTTAATATTCAGCTTTTGAGAAACCAAGACTTTAGTGATGTCCATTTTAAAATAACTGTCAGCCCTATTCCAACTTTTCATCGTTATTGGAAGTTCATCATTATTTGTAAAATTGTACAGACTTATTTTATCCTGAAAAACTTTTAGGTAAATTGAAGTTTGAGGTCATCAGATAGAACATTACATAGTCCAGGAGGGCTTGATATTCCAATGAATCTATATGTACGTATAGCTATATTCACACACACACACACACACACACACACACACAGTGCAGCAATCTTCAACAAGTGTGCACAAGAATTTTAGTAGTTTATGTGCCATGAGATGGAAAAGATTGAAAACTGCTGATATAGTGTATAATGTGAATAATGCAGTGTGATTATAGCTACTATATTCAATGTAATTAAGACCTCACTTAAGATTAAGATCCTTAAATTATCTTATTTTTAAATAGCATGTAATATAAAGGAGGTACTGATGACAGCATCTTTAAAAATCGTGACTATAAAATTTCTTAAACAGGACCCAAAAGTACTAACCAAAAAGGGGGAAAAACTATACTTTACTATGTTAAAATTATAAAATTTTGCTTATCAAAAAATAACATTAAGAAAGTGAAAAGGCAAGTCACAGACATGGAGGGGATATTTACAATACATAGATCCCATGATTTATGTAAATATCCAAAGTATATTAACAAAATTCTGTAAACCAACAACAAAAAAACAGAAGAAACCCAGTAAAAGAATGAGCAAAAGACTTGAACAAAAAGAAAAACAGGGTGGGGGGATTGTTAGGAGAAAATGGAGACAACTGTACTTGAACAACAATAAAAAATGTGAAAAAAAAATGAAAAGATTTAAAAAATAGCACCCTCCCCCAAAAGAAAAACAGCCAATGAATATTTTAGAAGAAGCTCAGTCACAATTAGTCATCAGTGAAACGTAAATGAAAACCATGATAAAATGCCATTCTATTGCCAGCAGAATGGCTAAAGATTAAAAAGACTGACACCACTAAGTGTGACGCAGACGTGGAGGAACTAGAACTCACGCACGCTGGTGATACGACATTGGTAAAGGTGCATGTATTCTTGTAACCCAGCAGGTCCGCTCCTAGATCTGCATCCAAAAGACATGACATGTACGAGAATGTTCAATAACAGCATATTCTAAGTCAGGGCCTGCGAACTGCCACCAATGACTGTATTCATATGACCCATGAGCTTGAACTGCTGTCTACATTTTTAGTGGGTTGTAAAAAATTTTTGTAAAGAATATGCGACCAAGACCATTTGTGGCCCATAAAGATTAAAACATTGACTATCTTGCCTTTACAAAAAAAAGCTTGTTGACCCTTGTTCTAGGCCTAAAACTGGAAATAAACCAGATGTCCATCAGCAAAAGAATGGATGTTTATACAATGAGCTAGTACACAGAAAGGGTGTGTTTATACAATAAAATAGTACAAAGAAATGGGATGAACCATCTATTGGCATGCAGCAACCTGGTGGAGTTTCACAAATAAATGCTAAGAATGAGGAGCCAGCCCTGGCCCGTGGGGCTCGATTGGAACGCCATCCCGTACACTAAACAGTTGGGGGTTCCATTCCCAGTCAAGGCCCATACCCAGATTGTGGATTCGATTCCTGGTTGGGGTGTGTCTGAGAAGCAGGCAATCGATGTTTCTCTCTTCCTCTCTCTCCCTTCCTCTCTAAAATCAATAAACATTTTTTTAATATAAAAAAAAAATGAGCCAGACACACAAAAAACTACATGTTGTGTGTGTTCATTTATATAAAGGCTGAAAAGAGGCAAAACCAATCTGCGACATTAGAAACTGGGATAATGCTTACCCTTGGGTGAGAGGTGGTTAGTAGCACAAAATGGGCTTTCAGGTTCTGGCAAGATTCTGTTTCTTGGTTTGGGTGTCAGTGATGGTACCTCCACTTTGTGAAATTTCATGACACTGTACACTTATTATCTGCCCATTTCTGTGTGTTTTCAGTTCATTTTTAAAGTCCTTACACATGAAACAAAGCCCATCTGCCCCAGCAATGGCGCTATCCCGACTGCAGAGTGGTGTTCCTCCATCTCTAGAACACAGCTTCCTGAGAGCATCCTCACTATTGTTTATTGTCCCATCAACCACAGCTACCTCATGGATGGAATACGAGGGGGACCCAAAAAAAACACGGAATTTATTTATTAGAAGTTGTGTATTCATTCTTACATGTTTAAACTTTAGTCATCTTCAAAGTACTCTCCGTTTGATGCAATACACCTATCGAGACTTTTTCCACTGCTCAAAACAGTTTTGAACTCATCAATTTTGATGCCTCTTAGTGCTTCTGCTGTTTTTTGTTTCACTTCCACATCGGCAAACCGTTTCCCTTTAAGGACTTTTTTCATCTGCGAAAGCCAACAAGAGTCACTTGGGGTGAGATCAGGTGAATGGGGAGGGTGGGGCATGAGGGTCATGCTGTTTTTGGTCAAAAACTGCTGAATACTCAGTGCAGTGTGGGCAGGTGCACCATAAATCACCCATCATCAAATGGGCAAATGCAAGAGTCTTCAAAAAAAAATTCACTGAAGCTGAGTGCAGCCTCTCACAATGACACCAGCTGGTACGGTGATACAGATGGGTTCCTAGAACACTCACATAGTGGAGGGAAGCCTGTACTACAAGGGGGCCGCCCTCCAGAAGATAATTCCAGGGGCTTTGGGGTCCCCCCTGATAGACACATTGCCCTTACCTGGTCCCTTCAAAATGGCACTTCATAATCTGGTATCACTGCTTCAACATATGCTCACCTAATGCAGAGCTTGATGGTGGAACATGGTGAGCTCAGTGCTTTGAAAGAATCGGACACCAGACCTTCTGAAAACCATAAATGTGGGTATAAATACAACAGGTGTGTGCCTCTGTATGCTTTTAAGCTTCTTTTTGTCCCATGTCAACCCATGTCTTTTCCCCTGTATTTTCAAGGGGGTGTACACCGTCTAGAGTCTGTTGAAGAGTATAACGAGCTGATGGTGCAAAATGGGGACCCCCGGGCCAGGATGTTGGAGGTGTCCCGAGATGGCCGGAAACACTCTCTCCCCCAGCTGCTGGAATCTTCGAGCACAGGACAGGTAGGCAGTGCCATGGAGTTGCCTGCTTTCTCGTGCAGTCACTGTTGACCAGTCGGGGATGAAAGAGCATGCTTCTACCCCTGGGTCTCTAGGCTTCCCTTCGTTCTTCCAAAGACCATCGAGAGATTCTGTGTCCTAAACAACTGCCTGTCTGTGCAGGCCAGGAGTATTTGGGCCTGGAGCTAGAATACTTAGAGTTAGGTCTATCCAGGGAGGCTAGAAGGAAGTCAGTCCAATATTTGAGAACAATGGAGAAGAAGAATCCCCTGTTGGATCTTGATGTCTTGATCCCTCTCCTACTGCATGCTTTGGCACCGAGAGCTGCCTTCAGCTGCCGGGAGACAGTGGCGCCCCGCAGTCTGGGATGAATCACCATTACATGTTTAGTAGGCACATCGGGTGTCAGCCTTACAACTGGGTGGGTGGATGTTGGGTTGTGTGAGAGAAGGAAGGGAATGTGTGTGGTGTGTTGCCTGTACTGCGCCTGGGACCCTACATGTTACACAGGAATGGCTCAAACAGCCAGGGTCAGAGGGGTGAAGTGGGTGGTGGTGTTGGTATTCCAGGCCCTGTCCCCATAGGTGTTCAGAGCTCCGTAACCCTGAATGGGGATTCCTCTTCAATGATATCATCCTCAACCTGGTTGAAATGGAGTGAATATCTCATAACCACCACGTTGGAGACAGGCTCAGTCTCTGGGGAACTTAAGGAGGATTCTCTGAGCCCTGGCCTATCAGCCAGAGGGCTAAGAGGAACTGCTGGCATCTTGCCCCAGGCCTGTGATGAAGCAGAGGTGGAGGAGAAGAGGGTGAGGCAGTAATGACACCTGAAAATGCTTGGAGACGCATAGATCTCAGAGCTCAAAAGGACCAGATTAGGACACCTGGGGCGGGCGGGCCCTTACTTTAAATGTGGAGTCAACATTTCACAGATAGGACAACGGAATCTCAACGAGGTTGAAGTGCTTTGCTCAAAGTGACATGCCAGAATCACTGCGAGGGAAGCTTCACATGAGAAGTGCCCACAGTTCCGAGGCCATTGCTGATCAGGCTATTTGGTGTCCAACCCGCCCAAAGGCAACTTGAGTGGGGGCATCGAGAGAAAACAGAGCAAAAACATGTGCTTGGGACCTGGGGAAAACTCCCCCAGACTGGACACAAGTCTGTGACCTGCAAGGAATGATGCAGATGGACCAACCGCGTGAGGAGGTCAGAAAGCGCAGGAGAGCCACGCAGTCGGCCTGTTGTAGTTAGATGAGAGAGTCAACTGCCGTTGCGGCCAAGGATGTGCAGCACTAAGGGGGTGACCTGCTGAGGGGACCCGGCCGTATTTGCAGCCTGTAAATACCTATTTCTAACCAGGCTTCTGGGAACTAGGAAGCACAGGCTAGTAAGATTTTACAGGAAAGGCTTTTTTTCCTCTTTAAATTGTCCTTTCTTTTGTCTTCTCTTCTTGTTTTCTGCCCTTTTCTTTTTCTCCCAGGATTCTCCTTTTTTTTGTTCTTATGCTCTCTTCCTCCAGTAAAAAGTATTATCCAGAATAGAGCTATCCACACCGGCCAGTGTGACTCAGTGGGTTGGGCGTCACCTTATAAACTGAGAGGTCACAAGTTTGATTCCCGGTCAGGGCACCTGCCTGGGTTGCAGGTGCAGTCCCTGGGTGGGGCATGTGCAGGAGGCAGCCAATCAATGTTTCTCTCTCACATCAATGTTTTTGTCCCTCTGTCTCTCCCTCCCTTCCCCTCTCTCTAAAATCAATAAGCATGTCCTCAGGTGAGGATAAAAATAGAAATAAGAATGGAATAGAGCTATCCATTAAAACTTTCTGCAGTGATGGAAATGTCTTATGTCTATACTGCCCAAAATGGCAGCGCATGTGTCTATTGAAAAGTGTCTAGTGAGACTGAGGACTGTGCTCTTCATTTTAATTCATCTTAATTTAAATATAGGCAGACAGCCACAGGTGGCTAGTGGCTGCCATCTTGGACAGCACAGGTCTAGAAAGTGCGGTGGGACCCCTGAAACTGTTGGAGAGAACAGTGAAGCAGACAGGCCTGTGGGTCCCCAAGGGGAGATGGAGTGAGGAGCTGCTGGAGATTGGTGGTCAGGGAAAGTTGCCTTTCGCGTCTACACGTGGGCCTCTCTGTTGCAAGACCGTAAACCCGTGGGCCCTGCCTGGCCGTTTCCATGGGGGTTTCCGTGAAAGGGCAGTCACTATTCCAAGCCAACATCTTTTTTATTTTTTTTATTGAATTAGGGTCTGGGAGGCCAATGTCGCTGGCAGATGTTTTGTGAAACTGCAAAATGTAATTGTTCTGAGCTGCCAGGAAGAGAAAAATATCATTAGCAGACATCTCATTTCTACCTTTGAAAGTAGAATGCGTCCATTAAGGATAAAAACTATTTCTGATGTCTCTTTCTCATATTAAATATGAAGTGATTTTTTTCTTTTTTTTGCTAATGCTGGAAAATCTGGCATTTAGGATATTTATTCTAAGAAGAATAGCAAGGAGCTAGACTGTGGGAATGCTGTAGCAATAGATTCATATAATCTTTTATGTTATAAATAGTGTGCCCTGCTTACAAGTGTATATATTGGGTTTGCATTGCTGCGTGCCAGGAAGGGAAAGTGAGGCTTAAGGGAAAATACTTTACTGTCTAAGAGTGAGGGGTTAGAGCTGGAGCTGCCGCAGTTCCTCGGCAGGATGTTTTATACAGAATAACAACTATATCTGCATTTGCAGTTTGGGTTTTATCAGGAACAAGGGCTTACGTTTCTGAGCGAGTGAGTTGGACAGCGAATGCTTTCCAACCACAACTGTGAACTTGGGGTGAGGGCAGAGGGTGACTTCCGCAGAAGAACCCGGCCCCGGGGTGGTCACCCGACATCTCTGGGACGCCTTGGTTTCTGGTTCCGGACCCCGTTCCAGAAAGCAGGAAGCGGGGCCCACGGAGTGCAGTTGAGGAAAGAAATGCCAGGCGTCTGCGGCCTCCAAGCCCTGTTCTCTCTGCGGAGGAGAGGGCATGGCAGTTTACTGCAGAAAGCGCTGTTCCTCTCGTGTTTTTCATGCTGAATGTTCTTCAAGCTGCTGGACCAGGGGGAAATGGCAGTCTAACCCAAAAGGCAATGGAGGCTTTCAAAATCTGAATCTGCTTTAATGCCAGAGGCCCCGGAAGCATAGCGGGCCTCTCTGACCTTGCCGCCTGCTGACTTGCAGGACTACCACATCGTGAAGAAGTCCACTCGCTCCCTGAGCACCACTCAGGTGGAGTCCCCCTGGAGGCTCATCCGGCCGTCGGTCATCTCCATCATCGGGCTGTACAAAGAGAAAGGCAAGGTGAGCTCCCTTCTGCCCACCCTTTTGCCCTCCCAGTGAATGTTAGCATACATTTTTTCCAATGGTTGCCTTTGATTGTTGTTTCTATTTAAAATAAAAAGTAAAACTTTTTTTAAAAGTTTAAAGAGGCATTGATGATGTGGCCTTCAGGTGTATGTGAGTGGATCCGGGGCACCCTTTCCTGGGGGCCTCTGACTGTCACGCCTTCTTGCCCTCACGACTTAAGGAGTCACCAGCACCTGGGTGCTTGGGCAGAATCACTTGTGAGCTGAACACCCCAGTTTTTACCACAACTGAGAGAAAAGTAGACCCTGCGGCTTCAGGGAACACTCCCAGTTAACCTTTTGGATGAGTTCCATGATATTGATATGATCATAAAGAGAATAACACATACAACTGGATCCTTATACAAGTATCAAAATATTCATTAGATGTTGCACAAAACGGAAAGACTGAAACAAAAGGACAAAACAAATATGGCACCTGAAGAGCACGAAATGACTCTTGTGAGCTATTAGTTGATCCATGTGAAATTGCCATTTTTGGAGAGCAAAGGTTGTCAAATATTGGCAATATTATATGTTTCGACTTAAAACTTTCTCCCTTTAATGTGATGCATAGCCCGCACAGTGCCATCAGTTATTGTGAGGTGGGGCAAGGCGAGAAGACAGGAATGCAAACTTGAATTTTCAGCTAGTTAGCTTAACCACGAGCGACTGGGGAGGACCCCTCAGTTCAGTGCTGTGCCGGGAAGGGTGCCCTTGGCAAAATGCCGAAATGGGAAAGGGCGCCCCCGGGGAGCTGCCGCAGTGACAGCCCGGACCTCCCTCTGCTTTGGGTGTAGGGCCTGGGCTTCAGCATTGCTGGCGGCCGAGACTGCATTCGAGGGCAGATGGGGATTTTCGTCAAGACCATTTTCCCAAACGGATCAGCTGCAGAGGACGGAAGACTTAAAGAAGGTAGGTCCTCGGTGGGGGCGCGCCGTGCATCCACGGGAATCTGCCCCTGTGCAAGATGCGGGGCGAAGGCACCGCAGTTGAGGCCGTGGGCTCGGGGGGTGAGGAGACCTGGGCTGAGTCCAGCACTGACCACGTCACGACCTTGGACAGTTGTAACCTGAGCTCCGCTTTCCTCAGCTGTAAACTTGGGTATCAACACGAGCCTTGAAGAGTTGTTGTGAGGGCTAAATGAGATAACCTGTGAAAAATGGCTTGCTGCCTTTCATTTGGGCTTTTAAGTGCCTGCCTCATTCCCTGGCTCCTTAATCGGGTTCCTTGCCTTGAAAATTCCTGCGAATTTGTGGTCCGTCCTTGCCTCAGGGCTGGGTACGTAAACATCTTTCAGACTCCCCACAGCACCTGCCATTTTGCCACATATAATATACACACTAAACAAGGGCCCCCACCCCTGCTTTAAGGTGGTGTGATTGATGGATGGCATTATGTAAGTTTAAGGTGTACAACAGGATAATTCGGTACACTTCTATGTTGTGAAATGATTGCTGCAACTAGGTTAGTCGGCACCTCCCTCACCTCACATCACCCGTTTTGAGTGTGTGTGGTGAGAACGTTTAAGATCCACTTTATTAACAATTTTCAAGAACATAAATAGTCCTGTTAACTGCCGTCACCATGCTGTGCGGTCGATCCCCAGAACTCACTCAGGAATTCAGGTGCTTTCCTTTTCCTAGTACACTTCCTTCATGAAATAATCCGATCGCAGCATCTCCAGCTGCCCTCAGAGATGCTGCAAGTCTTCGTCGCAGCTGGCCCAAAGCGTAGGTGCTGCTCACGTAAACCGGTTCGGTGAGGTTTGCTTTTCCACTGATGGAGCGAATGGGAGGCCCCTTTTTCAGGCAGAATGGCCCGGGAAGCCTGTCTGCTAATGCTGATTCGTGAACAGGCTTCATATTTTGATGGCAGAATTTTTATTTCTCTCCGTTAGAGGAAGGGGTGGCTCCCAGGTGGTGTTCGTGTCTATGGACAGAACAATGTAAACTTCTTGCAGCAGAGCATTTTCGTAATGGATGTGCCATGTGTTTGCTTGATGGAAATTCATCCTGCAGGCCTGGCGGAATGCAGCAAAATGGAGGGGGAATCAATAGTTAGGAAAGGTTAATAGCTCTTGATGCTTCCTAATATTTTTTTTTCATCTGTAATCATTTACAATAAAGACAAGTCATTGAAATGGATTGTCAACCTGCTGAATGGTCTGTCTTTTTAGAATCTTGTATAAAGATATTTCTTAGAGCACGAGCAATCATTTTAATGTTTCCATCCTTTTCCCATGTGGAAAGAAACCCAAAACCTCACCTAGTTGAGTAATCAGTTATACCAGGTGATTTTTAAACAGAGTCTTTCGCTTCTTTTACAACTTCGGTAATTGCATTAAAGAGAAGGCACAGAACAGATGATTCACGGGGAGCCGCCACGTCTGTGAACCCCAGGACAGAGTTCCTTTCATCAAACGCACAGCGCGCTCCTGCGGCGGGCCCTCCTCGGGAGGAGGGGGGGGGGGAGTTCCCTTCTGCTTCACACTCTGTCGTAGGGAAGGGAAGCCCCTCTTCTGCCCCGCACGGCTGCGCAGGGTCCATCTGTTCTTCTCTCCAGAGCCCCTTGGTAGTGTTTTTGATGAACTGTTATCTGAAAAAACAGACCGCGTTGTAAGAGTACAAACTAGAAACAAACTTTGGTAAGTCAACAGGATGTGCCAGTTCTTTCCTATTCCCAGAGACACTGTCAACAGCTTGAAAAATGACCCAACTCTATCTTCTTGGGGTTGAAGATGAGTCCGGATGGAGGGGAGGGAGAGGATGTGTGAGAGCTGACATTAGCTTACAAGGGTTGCCTATATAGAGGCGTATAATAACTTGCCAGCTCCATGATCGAGAACCTGGAACAGCACCAGGAAGACCAGGCATCTAGACTGTTTCTAGAGGTGGGGCCGCCGTTCCTAAATGATACCTCGCAAGTTTCTTTGTCTCTGTCATGGAAACCAGTTTCCCTGCTCTGTGATGCTTCCCTGGGCCCGTGGAGCTTGTCTCTCTGTGAAGACAGCAGTGGCCTCTCGCGTGTTGTGTGTTCATGCTTCATTGCCAGTGGGTCGAAGTTTTAAACAAAGACCATAAGGAAAGACTTGGGACTCAGTTTTTTGCAGTTTGATCTCTAAACTTAGGACATCTGTTATTGAACTTGGCAATGGCTAAAGAATAAGACCATGGTGCTTCTCGTAGTTGTTTTAATTAAAGATGAAAATACGGAGTGACTGCCAAAGAGTATGCGTTGTCATTAATTGTCCCTTTTTGTGACATTCCTGGGAGCTCCACCAAGGAAAGTGGATTGGAGAAATGAAATTCATTTTATAGAGCTGTAAATCAGGGACCATGTGGCATCCTATTCTCGTACTGACTGAGCAGTTAGATTCCCGTAAATTAAAGCTTGATGTTAAAGTAATTCTCCTGTTTGCTCACTAGGGGATGAAATCCTAGATGTAAATGGAATACCAATAAAGGGCTTGACGTTTCAAGAAGCCATTCATACCTTTAAGGTAACAACATTCTCATTGATCTTTATCTTCTTATGTCTTTCTTCATTTCCCTCTGGTTTGGGATTGTTTTTTCCACCCTTTGACATAGGGACAGTGTGAATGTTTTTGCCCTACTTTCTTTTTGCTTTCTCAGCAAATCCGGAGTGGATTATTTGTGTTAACGGTGCGCACAAAGTTACTGAGTCCCAGCCTCACGCCCTGCTCAACACCCACACACATGAGCAGGTCCAGCTCCCCAAACTTCAACGCCAGTGGGGGAACCTCGGCAGCAGGCTCCGACGAGAGCAGCTCCTCATCCCTGGGTCGGAAGGCCCCTGGGCCCAAGGACAGAATTGTCATGGAAGTAACGCTCAACAAAGGTGATGCGGCTCTTCCTCACTCTCCCTGCGCGCTCTCAAATAACGCGTTCTTTGTTCTTAGGTTAACATTCTGTCTTTTTCTCTGTGGCTTGTTCCTTTGGAACACTCTGCTGCCAGCAACATAAGGTATTCTCTAAATGGACAGTGGATCAAAATTGGGGATTTTAGTCATTTTACAGAAGGGAACAGAAGTTACCAGTGGTCCACAGGCTCCCCCGATGTGTGTTAGGACTCATGTTTAAAAATACTGCTAACCAGCTTAATCCTAGGGCTAATACAAAATTTTAAAGAACAAAACCAGTACCTAAGTCATGAGTGATCACCAGTCTTACTGCTTTTCATCTTTGTTCTCTCTCCCTGCCCTCCTCCTGTGGAAATATGAGGCGCAATTTAAAAATCAAGAGATTAGGTGCCAAAACGAGAAGTACAAGAATATCTAAAGTTGCGTATTCAGAATAAAACATATTACTTCGACTCTGCCTATTTCCAAAAACTAGATTTGAGGGGCTCTTTAGACGAAGCAGAGCAGACCACTGAGTAAGTCACAGTCCAGATTTAGCCGTGGCCCTGCCGTGGACCGTTTCATTAGCAGAATTTGGCAGGCAATGTGCACAAAGAATTCTGTGTCTGAGATTGTGTGTCAGATTCTGAGTCTGGTCAACAAATAAGTGGCTATTGGTCTGAATATACATTAATGCAGTTTCAAGTCACTCATGCTTCTTTCTTGGTGGTGTTTGTTTTCTTTGAATGCTGCCCTCGTAGAGCCCAGAGTTGGATTAGGCATTGGCGCCTGCTGCCTGGCTCTGGAAAACAGCCCCCCAGGCATCTACATCCACAGCCTTGCCCCAGGATCCGTGGCCAAGATGGAGAGCAACCTGAGGTTCGTTATAAGCCTGACAGTGCAGGGTTCTGGCATGTTTGGGAATATCTGAATACAAACACGTAGAAGGTACCTGCCCTATTACGCTCCGTTGTGGGATTCTCAGTCTTTCTATTATTTGCAGAAATATAGCCAGGATTATAATTAATAGCATCTCCAAAGATGACACGCGAGTCTAAATGAAATTTAATTTGGTTGAATTAGAGAACTCTGGATCCTGGCTTTTCCTGTTTTATTCTATTTGGACACAGAAGTTCAGTTTCAGAAATGACAAAATACAACTCTATATAGATAACTATGGTTATCTGAATATTTTCTTTATGTCCAGTTATGTAACATTCATTTGAGATGCTGGGAACGGCTCACAATGGCTCAGGATCACTGGATACAAGAAGAGTCCTCAAAGCAGGCCCTTGAACGGGAGGCCCTTTTTATTAAGGATAATCTCTTGAACCTTTTCTGTGATTTCATTCCTTTCTGGGTGGGGTTGGTGAGGTCTAGATGCCTACTGTCTGAAGTCACTGCGTGTCTGATTTCTCAGCGTAGCTAGTGGGGCTGTAGGGCAGGTATTCTGTTTACACAAGACATGCCTAGGTGTTCTGTCAGACGGCGGCTGTGATGGGTCTGTGCCCACCCACACGTCACAGGAAGGCACTCTGTAGCCCAGAGCATTCTGCAAACAGCGCCACCTCTCTCCCCCATAGGCTTCTAAGTCCTTGGGCGGTTGAGGAATTGTCAAAGTGACATTCCTTGAGGTTGCCATGTTGGAGCCCCGTTAATAGATTATATTATGTTTTTAGTTAATCATCAGAGTGAATTTCCATACGAAAAAAAAATTTAGCAAATCATCCAAAGGACATTAAAGAAAATATACTTTGAGAACCCAAGGAAAAAAAATCCTTTAATGACATCCCAAGATGATGTTTCTTTCTTGAATGGTTCCATATGTCTGGAGCCTGCCAAATGAACATTCTTCAAACCCCATATAAAGAGGCTTTGTTCTCTCATACTGAGCTCTCTCCCTATAATTTCAAGTCAAAAATGGGCATCTTGTCCTCAATTTCTCATTTGTTCAACTTTGAAACGTTTTTACAAATTCTTGGGTAACCTTTGAACTTCAGATATTTCCTCCTTCAATTATATTACAATAATCATTTCAAGATGGTAGGAAAAAAGGAACTGACGGTGGTCTGGTGGTCGAAGGGCTGTCACGTGATGATCAAGAGGTAGACAACCTGAGTTCAACCGAGTGTGACATCTGGATGACATCTGTGAGCCTGTGGTCTTCTCTACATGATGGGAACAATAATACCTCTTCAGGCATCATTATGCGAATCACTTCGCACAGTGCCTGGCATATACTACGTGCTCAAGAAACTGTAGCCTGCATTGTCATCCTTATTGTCCACTTCATTGAACTTGACTACTTCTGAAAGTGGGGTGGTTGCACATGACGGCCTTTGCCAGTCTCACACCTAATGTGCTCATGTGAATGTGTTGCTCTTTTACGTGTATGCCAAGATAAAAAGGATGTCATTTGCTTCTTTAAAGTGTTCAGAAAAGATTCCTTGTTACGAACCTCTCCCCGAAGGAAACCTTGTAAAAAGCTAACTTCTTAGCCCAGCGTTGACTATGTTGCCTCCCTAGCCGCGGAGATCAAATCCTGGAAGTGAACTCCGTCAACGTCCGCCATGCTGCTTTAAGCAAAGTCCACGCCATCTTGAGCAAATGCCCCCCGGGACCTGTTCGCCTCGTCATCGGCCGGCACCCTAATCCAAAGGTGAAGTGTTTCGTGCTGTTTCTGGGTATGGGAGACGGCTTGGCCATCTGTCCATTAACAGTGACTCACATGTCACAGTGTTGACACACACACTCCGGGGAGACACTTCACTCAGTGGGGGATGGGAATCAGCCTGAGGCCACACAATGGCTGTGGTGACAGATACACAAGGGATAGGAATCACCTACCTGGACTTCTTTGTCCTCACGTTCTTGGAAAATTTTATTAGACAATTTTGACAGTGTTATTGGTGAATTTAAAATTTGGTAGAAGGCAGGAGAGCTGGGTTCTGATTACCCCCAGCTGGCCCTGTGATCTCTGGTTCTGCAGCAGGTCTCTCTGAGAGCAGAGACGAGACAGCCATTCCTGACCTGAGCAGAATACTTCTGCAGCTAGGCTTCAGAGCCCACTAATGTTTTATTTTTTGAGCATTGATCTCACACCTTGAACTTGCAGATTATCATAGCCTCTGTTTCCTTGGCCCCTGCTGTTATTTGGTTATCTCCTCTACACTGTGCAGTTGCTTTTGATTTTTTAAGCTAATCACAAGATACCTCAGCAAATTTAACTCACCTCTCTTTGCTCTTCTTTAAACTCCCTTTGAACACTGATTTTTTTTAAAAAATATGGAACGCTTCACAGGTTTGCGTGAGTCATGCTGATCTCCTAGGTATCGTCCCAATTTTAGTCACGTGCTGCCAAAGCACGCGCTTTGTTGTGTTGGGTACTCAGTGTAAACATCTTCTAGTTATTTTTTTAAAGATTTTATCACTTTATTGTTGTTCAATTACAGTTGTCTGCACCTTCCCCCCACCTCCCTCCCTTGCTCCCACCCTCCCCCTTGGTTATGTCCATGTGTCATTTTATAGTGTTTCCTGAGAACCCTTCCCCCTATTGTCCCCTCCCACATCCCAACATCTTTTAAAATTAGCTCGTCTCTAACATTGTAATTGGGTTGGACTTCACACAGTTTAATCTTTAACTTTTAACAACTCAAAATGCTCATTAAGAACATTAGTTCTCTCCATGCGTATCATATGGCCACTCTTGTGTTATCTGTTGTTTCATTTGATTAAACCCTCAATGGTCCCAGGCTGCTGAGTCCTGCTGCCACCTTTTCCCAGTTTTTCTGCTTGTCACATCCCCTTTTTCTCCATCCTGTTCTGCAGTCCTGACACTGCCCCTTAGAATCTTTGTTTCCTGCTCTCCTCAGGACTCTCTTTGGGTCGCTTTTAACACCATTTTGCCTCCTTGCGGCAGTGAGAACGGCCTCGGCTCCTTCTTCCAGGACCCCCTCTTGGGCCCCACCAACCACACAGCCACACGTCCTGTTGCCTTAGAAAACACCCCACTGAGCCGGGACTGACCGAGCGCATCCCTCAACAGCATCATAGAAAGTCAAGTTCTCAGTGCTTTGCAGTCTAACAGCTTTAAGGCATGTCTGACTTCACAGTCCCTCCCCCCGTAACTCAGGCCATGATTTGTTCAGAGTTCACTTCATCTCAGCCCAGAAGCGTCTGCCTAACTTGCTCGTACAGTCAAAAACCTGAGGCATTCCAGTGCCCAGCACAAGCCGGATGGACTAGGTCTGTGGTCCGCTGAACACACAGGTTGATTCATGTTTGCAGCCCCAGTGAAACGGTCTCTGAGACGGCGTTGGGGATAATGTCCGGCAAAACCAAATTCCCGTAATTGTTTGGCTGGACTTCACATTTCTTCCTAGGTAAACACGGCGTTCTTAGTTGTAACATCATCCTGTATTTTTCTTTGGGTTAAGATTTCATTTTATGTTTAATGTATTTTTATACCACTTATCCCAGCATTTCATGCCAATAGTACATTTTGATACTGAATGTACGTGCTTCCTCGTTTTCATGTTGTTCCAAGAGAAATACCACAAGGATTTTCTTTTCTTCTGTTTCTCATAACGACGGGAGCAGCGGCTGCCCGCTTGGGATATTCAAACCCTCCAGGTCTAGACAAGCTGCGCTGTGGGCCTGCTCAGGTAGCAGTGTCTCGCTTATGTTAAGTAGAGAAAGTCATAGAGATCCATTTTAATTGGTGCTGGGGCTTTCAGCACAATTAGAATTATCCAGAAATCGTTCACTTGTTTCAAACCCCAACTCTGAAAAGCAATTGCAAATATGGAAAGTCTAATATCGACAAAACGTTGCAATCACTGTTGTAACTGGTATTCTCCCTGGCTCATTTATACAAAATTACCCTGAGCTTCATGGAGGTGGGGAGAGGGGATGTGTGTGTGTGTAAGTGTGTAGGCCTGTGTGCATGTATGTGCACACTTTATTTCCTGTAAAACCTACTAGACAGCATTACATAAAGGCCCTGGTGTGATTATGGTTAAATGTAACACTGAATCCTGTACAGAAACATTTTACTTAAGACAAATTGCTATGCTTATCCAAATATTATTTATACTAAATGCTGTGTTAGTATAAAAAATTATCATTCTAAGTTTTAAATATTTTTCTCTTTGAAAAAGGAACCGTAGAAGTTACATAACTGTCTTTTAAAACAGCTCATAGTTTAGCATGTTTCAGGCCTTTAAAAAACCTTCCCCTGAATTATGACAGTTTGGGTAACAACCAACGGGGAAAGAATCCCTGGCCCCGCTGAGATACCAGTAAATAGAGAAGGGAAAGGAGAGCCGTAAAACCACTGTTCCACAAACCTCATCATGATAATCGATTCACACAGAAATGGGGACATCTGTGTTAGTGTCGACAATAAAAATAAAGGGGGGGAAATTATCAATGATGCTAAAACCATTGAGTGAAAAATACAGGGTCCAGCACAAGTAACGCCTCCCCCCCCCTTTTTTTTTTATAAAATCATAAGCATGTCATTCTGTAACATAACAATGTCACACTCAAGCACACCATAGGACACTTTAGGTGGAATGTTCAAAATAAAGCTATACATTATTACACCCGTATTGTTGCCCTACTAACCACACTCACACAGGCGTCACTTCTGCCGGACCCTGTGTATTGGAGAGCAGGTTGTTCACATAGTCTCACACTCTCTCCTCATACATTACCCGTTGATGACAAAAAACTAGTGGAGAAACCAGGTATACTCCACCCTAATCAAGGGATCCGAGTTACCACTAATCACGAAGCACGCTGACCCTCAGTGCCTCTGGGATGCACTGAGAAGGAAACAATGTTTGTAGTTTTTCTGCCAAAAAATGTAAAGTCTACATCTAAGCATAAAGATACTATTAGACAAATCAGTTGAGGGTTGCACTGGCCTCCTTTTTTCCAAAATAACAGTTTCATGAAAGACAAAGAAAGGCTTGGAATTGCCTCAGCTTAAAGGAAACCAAAGAGACAGAACTGCTGGATCATGAATTGAATTCTGGGTTAGCAAAAAAAAAGAGAAAAAGATCCTATAAAGTTATTACTCTGCACACATGTGGGTCAGTGACAGGCCACTAAAGGTCCGCAAGGGCAGGTGCTTGCACAGAATGTAAGAGTTCACTGTGCACACATTTACTTCATGTGACATTTTTCCCCCTGGCAAGACACAGTTGGTGAAAGAATCTGAATGGCAATTTGCATTCTCGAGGAAAACCTTATCTTACCGCAGGCTGGCATCAGACTTTGCGGGGACTGCTTCCGAGACACTCCTGGAGTGGTGTTTCTGAAAGAGGGAATTAGGACAGTTGGCTAAAATGGAATATGGCATGTATGTGTATTAGGCATTATATCAGCATCAAACGTCCTGAATCTGAGCGCAGTGCCAGGGCTATTTAAGAGAATGCCCCTGTTTTTAGGAGCTACATGAAAAAACGCACAGGTGAAAGGTCACGATGTCTGCAGCTAACATACAGCGGTGCAGTAAAAAGTTATAGCACTGTGTGGGTCCAGGCAGCGTGAATGTAAACATGGCAGAATGCCAGCAAATCGTGAATCGGGGTGAGGAGTCCAGTGTTTTTGTGCTAGTCCGGCCAGGATGTAAGTCTGAAATTATTTACAGAAAATTTAGGAAAAAAGAGGAGTGAGTGTTCTGGAGAGAGCCAGGTATCAGCCATTGCACTTGACTACTTCTCTTAATGGACTTGGGGGCCAGCTGAAGCTGTTGATTCAAATACCTGGTGAAGGCAGTCGGCTAACCCAGCTGTACGTCCCATGCGTCCTGAGTGGCTGCATCACAGGACGCTCAGAGTCCTTGGCCCTCCGGTTTTCCTCTGTGCCTGTGTTCAGCTCCTGCCTCTGCTTCTAGTTACTTTTTATTGGGGGAAAATAAATAAATAAAAACCATCTAATTTGTGCTTTCTGCTGAAAATCAGGTTTCCGAGCAGGAAATGGATGAAGTGATAGCACGCAGCACTTACCAGGAGAGCAAAGAGGCCAATTCCTCTCCTGGCTTAGGTACTGTAATTGCACATTTTCATTTGACATTCAGAAGCGTCTCGCGAAGTTTCCCCATGGGGGCCTCCCCCGCGCAGTGTTATTGGATTCTCTGTAATTATCATGTTGGGCAGAAGTAGCTGTCAAAGAGATTCTCTGCTTTCTCTTAGCTGCTACTTTTGATATCTGCAGTTATTTAATCTGCCTTATTAAAGTTCTAATTATGCATGCTTCTTGTACTATAAGATAATTTGCAAAAGTGAGTCAGGAGCATTTCATGTGTTTAGGTACAATTCATCTGAAATGTTCTAGGTGAACATGAAGCGATACCAAAGTGTCAGCTGTTTGATGTATCCATTGTTAGATGCAGAGTACATTATCCACCCAGAAACCTGGGGTTTCTGTACATGAATTAAAAGTTTCAACTTAAGGAAGGTAATAGAGACTGCAAAAATCACACTTTCCCCCTCTTGACTTGGAACAGTTCAGGCAGAGGAAGACTGAAATAGTAAGAATTTCATATGAATTTAAAATAGGAAGCATTGCATCGAGTTGTAAAGTCACGTTTCCTCTGGATGGAAACCTAAAGGCACTTGGCAGTGTGTCTGCACTTGAGACAGTCCCGATGTTGAGGGTGATGTTGGCGGACAAGGAGCTGGGACATGAGCGACGGGCTGTCAGAGGGAAAGCAAGGCATAGGAATTCTTGGAAACCATGAAATACCCCGATTATTTGCATCCATGATTAATACATGTAAAATTATGGCACAGCCATAATGGGCTCTTTATGCGACCAGCTCACTCTCCTGGCCTGCCTGAAAGCTGCCGTCTCATAGCCCCAGCATCGCCACTCCATCATCTATAAAAGATCTTATTAAGCCATGATCCTCATGCCCAAGGTCTTTCTGCTCATAGCATAAAACTCACAGTCTCAATGCTGAGTCTCTTCATCCCTCACCCCAAATCTGAAATGCATATTCAACACTCTCCCCAGTTCTGTCATGAGTCTCTTGGGTGGTGTCCCTTTGTCCATTCATCCTCTGATGAAGGTGCCAGGCTGGGCGCTGTGTGGTCAGATCAGTGAGGGCCTCAGCCCTACACGTAGTTAAAGCGTTGAATGGAGATGAGATGCACCCCCTTATAAGTCAGTTATGCTGTGTGTATGGGAATGGGTGTGTGAGTAGTATAAAATACTTCTGAAATTCAGAAGAAGTTACTTTTAACCAGCATCATCGTGGAGGTGGTAGCGCCCGAGTTAGACCTTAAAGCATGAGCAGCAGAATCTTGGGAGGTGGGATGGGAACTGGGGGCCCAGGGAGGGAATGTGCACGTCGATATCTGTGCACGTGGCCCATCAGAGCTAGTCGGGCAAAGAGGGTTCTGTTTAATGTGTTTGGCTCCCCCTCTTCTAGTTAAGGGTGTGAGCCTGTTTGTAAGGGTTGAGCTTCGTTGTTCTGACAGCATGGTGACTTTTTCCCCCAACAGGTACCCCCTTGAAGAGCCCCTCTTTTGCAAAGAAGGTGAGTCAAGGTGCACGGCAGCCTCACCCAGCTGCCTCAGGAGCAAAGTCCCGCAGCCCATAAGGCGAACGCAAGGGCCCTGCCGACATTTCTGTCCATGAGTCACTTGGCCACTTTACACAGGAAACAGCAACAAATGCTGATTTGGAAACAAATACACAAATGTGTTTCTTTTCTTAACTATTTACCCAGGAACAGAATAGAAAAACAAAAGAACTGAGCTGCAACTTGAAAAACAGCTTTCAAAATGCCCCATGATCAGAGGGCCCCGGCCAGCTGTGGGGGCCCTGCAGCCCAGACGAGCTGGCGGACCCCTCCTCAGCCAGCTGCTCCCAGGCCCCAGTGGGTCAGACTGCAGGGCTCCAAGTACCCTGCGTTTTGTTTCACCCACAGACTGAGCCAGTGGCTTGGATTTCATTCTATTTTCCTGTCTGTTCCCCACTGTTCTTCCTGGGAGGGTCGCTACATGGCTGCTCTGGCTTTTCTCACCATTGCCAAACATTTAGCCAAAAAAAAATTTTTTTTTTTTCTTAAAAAACGTCATCCGGTAGCACCCATTGGCTTTCGATTCATTGAATGTTTAACGAGCCATCCTGAAGTAAATGGAAGTGGGTGTTCACTGTCACAGCTGTTTGGAATGACCATGGATGAGAACAAAGTGTCCTTGGAAAGATGGGAAGTAATCAGTGTTTAAAATAATCCGCTTCTGATGCGCCCTCTGAGCCCCTGACAGTGTCTTCTTCAGCAGGACCCCTCCGTCTCTGACTCGGAACTCTCCCAGCACTTTGCCCACGACGTCCCAGGCCCCTTGTCAGACTTCATGGTGGCCGGCTCCGAGGACGAGGATCACACGGGCAGCGGCTGCAGCACCTCCGAGGACGGCAGCCTGCCGCCCAGCACCTCCAGTAAGCCGTGGCTGCTTTCCGACTCGGGCCACGCTGCTTTGGGCATCACAGTGCCGCAGCAGGAAACAAGGAATGGGCACCAGGCCTCAGGTTGAGCGGAAGCCATCTTTCCACCCCAACTACGCTCGGAGTTTATTCTCGGGAAACGCAGCCCACTGTTAATGGCTGGCCACTCGAGCCTGCAGAAACGGGCTGGGTGCACAGTCCATATGGACTGGTGAGGGAGGCCAAGCCTTGAAAGCAGTGGCTTCAGATCAGGATTGGCCACCTGATGGCCCGGGCCTTGGGGGAGTCCTAGGCAGATTCAGGGTCCTTGCCTCCCGAGACCCTCACTGAGCTCTCTCGACAAAGCAGTGGGTGGAAGACTCAGACCCCGTAAGAGACAGACGTTCTCTCTCCTTGCTTCTCTCTGTGCACCAGGAGAAAACGATCTGATGTGCACCGTACCAACTCCCCAGCTTCTGCTGGCGAGGTTTCCTTTCTCGTTGTATTTCAAACGCGCAAACAAGAAAATGCCCCTGTCCGAGAGAAGCAGGCAGTGGTCACCCTGCCTCCTACGTGGAGTGCCTGATGAGCCTCCTCTGGGCTGGGGGAAACACTTCCAGGCGGAAGCTTGTGTAATTTCTCACTACACTTAGCAAGGTGTGCAGAGTTTGCCGAGCAGCCTAGGCCCGTTTTCCCTTCGCTGGTGGGACTTATTTATAGAATATAATCGCAGGCTCCCCTGTACCACACAGTCTCGGAGCTCCCGTGCCCACCGTGGTGCCAATGCAGAGAGGATCTCAGGTGATCAGAAGGCCGGGCGAGGGACACTTGCTTGGTCCCCAAACAGCCTCCTGAAGAGGGATTCTCAGCAGCAGCGTCTGGGTCGAACCCCAGCGGTGTGTTAGACATCCTGGGTGGTGACAAGTGATGCATTTCTGTTTCTGGGCAGCACCCATGTTTAAGTTAAACACTCCAGAGGTAGAAACGAGCACACACACAGAAAGGGAGGCCGGCAGGAAAACGGGAACGGGAAGCTGGTACCCGCTGTGTGCAGACCTCGAGAAGCCATGCCACGGGGCCGGCACCCCATGGCCACAGGCTGCCAGAGGGTAGTCGTGAGTGTGGACACGCTCAGGGGCTACATTCAAAGATCAGGCCAGACAGCTAACTTTTTCATTTGACTTTCCTTTCCCGCCAGCTCACAAGGAACCCGGAAAAGCCAGGGCCAACAGCCTCGTGTGTCTAGGAAGCCAGCGGGGCTCCGGGCTCTTCCACAAGCAGGTGACAGTTGCCAGACAAGCCAGTCTCCCTGGGAGCCCACAGGCCCTCCGAAACCCTCTCCTCCGCCAGAGGCAGGTGGGCTACTACGAGACCGACGGTGCCAGTGATGAGGGCGAGTTCGACAGTGAAGGCGACTGTGCGTCCCTCCCAGGGACCCTCCCGGGTCCCGGCAGGCCTCAGATGGAGGACAACTCTAGGCCTGTCTCCATGACCTCTTCCAAAGTCACGAGTGTCAACAACCCAGAGGAACATCCCCCAAAAACACTGGTCAGCAAGGCCTCCTCAGTGCCTCTCCTGGGCAGTGCATCGAACTTAGAGGAGAGTATCCTCGGGGACTTGGGGAACACTCCTTTGCATGCAGCCAGCCTGCTGTCCTCTGCAGAGGCCCCCAAGGGTGGCTCTGGCGGCTCGGGGCGGAAGGAACTGTCAGGATCCAGGAGTTCACCCAAATTGGAATACAAAGCCAGTCCCCAGAGTCCAGTGAGCATGGACAGCCCTGGTTCCCCCCAGAAGAATGGAAGCCTGGGGTCCAGGCACAAACCCGTCGCCAGGGTCAGCCCACACTGCAAGCGGCCAGAGGCCAGTGCCAGGCCCAGCGGCTCGGAGACAGTGAACCTGACGGAGGGAGCTGACAGCCCATGTGGTCTCGATTCTAAAGTCCAGGCCCCTTCAGGGCAAGTGACCATGACTGGTTTTCGACCAGGTGGAACTGTGGAAAAGGTAACTGATTTTCTTAGTGACTTGGGATCTAAGTGGGTGTTGTGTGAATGAATACAGAGTCAGTTATGAAGCACAGGGGCGTCTGCCTGCAAGAAAAAATAATGGTAGGAGAATTCTCCGTTAACAAGGCATCCGTTTCGCCACAGGACGGCTCAGGAGCCCAGTTGTTGAGTCATGGGTCATTCGGCCAAAAGATACAATCACTCTCTTACCTGTCCACGGGGCCTGTGGTTGACAGAAGGGCAGTGCGAGGCAGGTGGAGGAGAGCCCTGGGCCTGGGCCCGGTTCCTCCACTGACCGGTTGGGTGACCTGGGAGGCCTCTGTCCGGGCGGTGAAGGAGGGAAGTCCTAGGCCCTGATCAACTCCCGGAGTCGGGATGACCATCAAGTGCAGGGTGACAGTGATTATCCCCTACCGATAAAGTTCTGAACGACCCTTAGCTGTTTAAACTTCTTCCGGTGACTTTGTGTGAAGTTACAGTGATCCTCGTTGGTTGTGAGGGTCCCAGGAAAGAGACTGGCAGTGCCACCGCCTTAAACCAAGTTCATGTCATTCCTGTTGCTCCTTGGTTATACCCGTGTCAGAGTGACCCGGAACTATCAAATTGCTCGTTTCTTAAAACGTCAGAATACCTCCACTTTAGCAAGGAGTAAGAGACACAAATGTCACTTACGATCTCCTCAACGTCAGGGATTTCCGTCTGAGCAAAGAATCTGAGGTGACTTATGAAGACATGTCACTTATAAAGACATGTATTCAAGTGGTTCATATAAACATAATGTAAATAGACCCAGAAAATCTAAAGTCACAGAAACTATGCTAAACAGAAGGGGTTTTCTTAACCTTGTAGAAAAAGCAGAAATGCACATCTTTTTTCTTCCTCCTAAAAAATTATTGCTTCCAAGTAGTGCATGTGCTTTAAAATATAACACTCAGCTAATAGGTAAACCTTTTCTTTCAAAAAGAATCATTGACAAGTTTTGGCTAACTATAGAAAGCCAAATTGGCATTTTTATTCATAATAATTTATGTCTGTTAAAACAAGGGCTTTTGCAATTGTGAATCAGTATTCCCAATAGAACTTTGAACAGTATTTAAAACTTTCATCCCAAAGAAGTTTAATTTTTCTCTTAAAGATTTTAGTTCCAAAATTTGATTTTACTTACAGACAAGAAAGAAAATAGAATGCGTTGCCCTACAGTATTTACTCTCCAATAGTGGAAGCTAAAAAAAAAAAATCTTTTGGTAAGTGGGTCATCTTCTGTTTTTATTCAACACTTCTTAAAATTGAGAGGAAATCCACAGAACCTAAAATCAGCCATTTCAAAGCACACGGCCCCCTGGAACTCAGGGCAGCGCAGCGCCACACAGTCACCGCCCCTGTCCAGCGCCCACTCTCTCCTGTGTCTCTGTATCACGTCGGGGCCTGGCTGGCGAACAGAAAGCCCACTGCGCTGAACCCTGTGCAGACTTCCTCAGCGGACAGTGGACATCTTACTGAATGATTTTTTTTTGACGAGAGCCGTGGAAGGACCCTCTGTCCTTTCACCTCTTCCCTCTGCTGCCACCTTTGGGCCACTCTCTGACTCAAACCCAGAGGGGAAAGTTCAGTTAACGCTGACTTTTTAGCAAATTTGTTTTAAAAAATTTCCTTCACAGTAGTTAGTCGAAAGAAGGAAGATAAAGTCATCGGCACGTGGCTGAAGTGAAATTCTGAAACATTAAGTGTCAGTGTCACTTACCCAGATGAGCGCTCGCCCTAACTGGCGAAGCGAGGAGCCGCGGTTTACACTCTGGGATGTGCCATGTGGTGTGACAACAACACCATCCTCCTCCAGAGCTCTTCATCTCCTCACTCTGGACATCAAATACTGACTCCCCCACGCCCCTCCCCACCCCCCACCCCCCCCACCCACCCCCACCCCGGACACCACCATTCTGCTCTCTGTCTCTGTCATTGCGGCTATTCTAGGTACCTCATATAAGCAGAATCACACAATACTTGTCTTTGTGACTGGCTTATTTCACTTAGCATGATGTCCTCAAAGCTCACGCATGTAGCCTGTGCCAGAATGCCTTTCCTTTCTAAGGCTGGTTTCCATTGATTCCATCTATTAGATGTTGTGAATAATGCCTGTATGAACATGGGTGTATTTTTTTTTAAGATTTTATTTATTTATAGAAAGGGGAAGGGAGAGAGAAAGAAATATCCATGTGTGGTTGCCTCTCCCATGCCCCCCACTGGGGACCTGGCCTGCAACCCAGGCATGTGCCCTGACTGGGAACTGAACTGGCGACCCTTTGATTCGAAGGCTGGCGCTCAATCCACTGAGCCACACCAGCCAGGGCAACATGGGTGTGTTAATATCTCTTCAAGACCCTGCTTTCAAATTTTAGGTGTATCCCTGGAAGTGGGATTCCTGGATCATCTGGTAGTTCTATTTTTATTTTTACTTTTTTTTTTTTTTTTTGAGGAAACTCCATACTCCACAGTGGCCGCACCAATTTACATTCCCACCAACAGTACACTAGGTTCCCACTTCTTCTGTCCTCACCAACATTCGTTATTTCTGTTCTCCGATGATAGCCATCCTGCTGGGTATGAGGTGCTGTTTCATTTCCCCCATCGCCCACATTTTAAAGTTGAAAAGACAGAGGCTTAGGAAGAGGGATGAGAGTGTGCGATTTCTAGTTAAGTTAAACCCAGAGTCTGGTCTCATGGCTCCTAGTCCAGGGCTCTTTACGTTTTCCCCAAGCCAGCTCTGCCCTGTATTTGATGTCCTGGGATGCAGGCAATCCAAAAGCTATAGACAGTGACTTGCTGTTTCATTGTTCCAGGAACCTCTGGGGAAGCTGACAGCTGGGCACGGGCCCCACCCAGGTGCTGGCCGCCTCGCCGAGAGCCTGCCCAAAGCTGGACCAGGCCAGGGGCAACAACCCGGGACAGGTAAGGTTATTTACCAGTTCTTATGCTCCTCGATGGGAGGGTGGAAGCGCCCCTAGAAATCATTACGTGTGGAGAATTTTAAGAAAATTGGGAAAACTCTTACACAGATTAATGATACTTATAAGTGGCCTGCATCTAACAGCATTACTGATTCATGTGCCTGAACTCGTAGCTCCAATGCCACAGACGGGGCTTGCGTTTCCATTCAGCCGGCAGGCCTCACCCATTTTGTGGCATGTACCTTAGATTTGAATCCGGGCAGGCCCCTGGCTTTCCAGGGGCCTGGGGAAGTTATGTAGGGTCTCCACAGATGTCTTGAGCTGGCCTGTTGTTACCAGGTGCTCTCTCCACAGAAGCCAAGGGGTACAGGTGGTGTGGGCTGTGGAGCCAGCTTCCTGGGGTGACCTCTGGCTAGGAACTCCGTGACCCCGGATACATTGGTTAGCCACTCCGGGCCTCAGTCCCCTACTGTTCCAATGCATAGTCACAGCGTCGACCTCACAGGGCTAGGAGGAAAATTAAGTGTAAGAAAAGCTCTTAGCACAATGCTAAGTTGTACTAATTGGTTCTTAGTGACGTAGGAACTCGAGGAGGGAAAAAGCATACGGGGTAGACCCACTCTGAAAGCCAGAGCTTTCACTGACTTCTCTCCAGCCTCAGGCCTGTAGTTCCTGACAAACAGCAAGTCTTAAGTTTTGTTTATGCTCCCCCTCCCCCCACCATTGTACGGTGTCGTGTGCCCGATGTCGTAGGCAGATTAGCCCCAGAGTGTTAGGGCCTTGGGAGAGGGCAGCTCCAGGACCAGGTAGCTCTCCACTGTCCCTGGCATGTAGCACCTTTCCCTGCACCACCGAGATTTCATGCTGCTGCTTTTTGATTTTAGAGAGAGAGGGGGAGAGATGAAGGAGAAAGACAAAGGGGGAGAAGGAGAGAGAGAAACATTGATTTCTTGTTCCACTTATTTATGCACTCATTGGTTGATTCTTCTACATGCCCTGACTAGGGATTGAACCTGCAGCCTTGGCATGTCTGGCCGAGCCTCTAACCAACTGAGCTACCCAGCCAGGACCTCATGCCGCTTCTTGCTTCCCTGCTTTCATTCCATTTTCTTCCTCGCCCTCCTCATCACTCTGGTCAAACTACCCCTCCAGAACCCCACTCAAGTCCCCAGCCCTCTGTCACAGCTTCCCAGGGTAGCCTGGCCTCCACCTCCCCCACTCCTCTGAGCTTGTGAAGACACGGCTAATGCTCAGTGTGGGCACCCACCCTGTCTGTGGCATTTGTGTGTTTTCCCAAATTAGCCTCATCTCTGTGCACAGTGGTGAGTCCTTAAAGTTCGGCGCTTGGACTGCTTTAGACTTCCCTGTATGGCTCACAATCCTCACCCTGAAGCTAGACGGAAGGCATCCAGCCAGGTGCTGGAGCTGAGAGAGACAGGCGGCCTTGGAAGAACCCGTGCAAAGCTTAGGGAGCAAACAAAACCACAGCCTGACTTCTGTGGCATCTGCTATCACAGTGGACGGTGTGGAGAAACCCAAGGGAAGCGCTCCTGCTGTGTCCCGGTCCTTAAACATGACAGAGACAGAGGAAAAGGGGCAGCAGCCGAGCTTCGGCCACATTCTTGTGCAGCGTCCAAAGTGGTGTGCACCTTGTTAGAGGTGTGTTCTCTGTAGTTGGAGAAACAAGAAGTCCTACACTCAGGTTGTGGAATGTCCTTCTGGGAAAGACAAGTTTTCCATGGTTTTTGACTTGAGTTTTTCTATTTTATCACCTTTACCTCCCTTTACCCCCCCATCCTCACCCCACCTTTCCTTTACCTTCTCAACACAGGACTGGACAGCCCCCCAGACCTTGTCCCTTCCCCAGGGCCGAAGGGGGCAGCTCACCCTGACCCCAGCAAGACCTCAGGGGACACACAACAAGTGAGGCGGCCTGAGGACCCCCGAGGGCCAGTGTCACCCAGGGTTCCCAAGTCTGAGGACAGGTGTCACGTCAGCCTCGCCTGCGACCGCAGCACCTCCCCAGGGAAGACCGCAGCAGCTCATCCCGACTTCGGCGCCAGCCAGGCAGCCCCCGAAACCAGCTGGATGGACACCCCCGGGAAGGCAGGTGCGCACAGGGGAGCAGGACCCGAGGCAGAGGGGGCGACTCCAGCCGACCCCGTCCTGTCACCAGGTCGCCTCGTGTGCCAGGAGAGACAAGGAGTTCCAGATAACCACAGCCAAGCTCTGCACACGACGGGGACCCTCACACCTGAGCGCCCCCAGGACTCTGCGCTGCTCCAGGGAACAGACGCCAGGCCCGAGGGGACACCGCAGGCCCGCGCCTCGGGCGCGTCTCCCGCTGACCCGGCCCCGAGGGAGCGCGGCGGTGCGTCCAGGCCCGCGAGGAGCGCAGCCAGCCCTGTGACCGACGTCGGCAGCCTCATCGCGGAGCCGGCGGCTTCAGGAGGAGGACCGCGGTCTCCCGACCACGGGGGCCCGGCGAGTCGAGAGGGCAGCTCCCAGGGCCCGCTTCCCGCAGCGGCGGGGGGGCGTGCGGGCTACGCCGAGCCGGGGGCCCGGAGCCAGACCCCCACCGCGGGGAGGGCCGCTGGCCCGCCCCCGCCCTCCCAGTGGACCCCCCAGCCCTCCGTGTTGGATTCCATCAACCCCGACAAACACTTCGCTGCCAACAAGAGCTTTTTGAGCAACTACTCGAGGAATTTCAGCCCTTTCCACGAGGACAGCACGTCCCTGTCGGGCCTGGGTGACAGCACGGAGCCGTCCCTCTCATCCATGTACGGCGACGCGGAGGACTCGTCGTCCGACCCCGAGTCGCTCCCCGAAGCCTCCCGAGCTGCCACCCGAGCTGCCGCCCGGGTCAGCTGGTCCCCTCCTCGTTCTCCGGGGTCCTCTCCCCAGGAAGAGGCCACAGAGTCCGAGGAGGAGCACGTTGAAATTTGTTCCACCCCCGGCTCCCCCGACGCCGCCCCGGCCGGAGGGGCGCCCCCGGCGCGCGGGGCACCGAACGAGGCCGCGGCGAGTCCCCGCGACGGCGTGTCCGCACTGCCGAGCGCCGCGTGCCCCGCGACCGCAAACGCTGCCCGGCCGCCGGCCCCCCCTGATGGGACGGCTCCGGGGCGCCAGCCCCACGCAGGCCCCAGGACGGCGCGGCAGCGCGGGCCCTCGCGCGGAGGGGCAGCGGCGCACGCCGCGGGCACAGGCCCAGCCGCGGGGAACGGGCGTGCGCACGGCCCCGCAGCCCCTCTCAGCCCTCCTAGCGCGGCACATGGTGTGGGACATGACCTGCCGGATGGCGAAAGCCCGGAGAAAAACCCAGAAACAAAAGTTAACGCGACTGAAAATCGGTCCTCCTGTCGTGCGGGCGCCCCTGAGAACGGGGAATCCGTTCCGACAAACCTGCCCATCTCCGAGAGTCAAGACCCCGATGACCTGCTGCAGAAGCCAAAAATGGTCTCCCGGAGGCCCATCATGGCCTGGTTCAAAGAAATCAATAAAGGTCACCAAGGTACGCATTTGCAGAGCCAAACTGACAGCGAACCGTCGGGGGTGCCAGCCAGTAGCCCCGACTCCAAAAGCCAGGTGCTGAGCACAAGCCACAGAAAGGGGGCTGCTGTGCCTGACAGTCCCCCTCAGCTGAAACTGAATCTTGAAAATAAAGATGCACCTAAAAAAAGTTCAGTGGAAACCCTCTTAAGTAACTGTCAGAAATCCAAATCGGGCCCTAAGCTGAGGAGACTGAGCATCAAGAGCAAAAGCAAAGGCGGTTCGGAGACCCCCGCTGCTAATCCGCCAAAGTCCAGTGGGACCGACCACAGGAAATCCCTCGTTTCACCCCAGGCCTCCCACAAAACGCTCTCTAAGGCAGCATCACACCGGTTCCAGGTAGCGGACCATGAGGACTCCGGCAAAAATGCCACTGCCACTGTCAAGTCACCCCAGTGTGTGCTGGAGAGCAAGCCACCCGCTGCGGCCCTGGGGTCAATGAGGCCATCAGCGTCAGACACTAGCATCAGACCATTCATTGCATCCCCGACCTCTCCCAAGGCTGTTCCTGAGCAAGGTACAGGTAGTAGGTTCCACACCGCTGTCCACTCTGAACCTGACAGAGGCTGCCTGGCCACCCCCAGATCTCCTAAGTGTGGACCAGAGAGCAGGGCGGTCGCGGGGACAGGTCCTGCAGCATCGAGGAGCAGTATGTCCCCAGCAGTGGACATGCAGGAGCTCCCGCCTCCCAGGCAAGGCCAGCAGCTCTCAGCCAGCCAAACAGGTTTGGTACCAGAAGTAGCCCAATCCGGGGTAACTGGCAACAAAGGCAGCCAAACGATTGCTAATGACCTCCCAGAAAGAACAAATGAGCTGAAAATAGTTGAAATTTCTTCTGAAAGAATGCCCAAGAAAGCATGGGGCAACATGCCAGCGGAAAGCGACAGACCAGGAGGGTTCTTGGCCCAGAGCAACTGTCAGGGGAAGAGTGAAATCAGACTCTGTCACCAGTCAGTGGAATCGTCCCTGAATCATCCACCCTCGTTCACGTCATCCCAGGTGGAGCAGGAAATGCAGCGATCTTTCAGCATGGCGAAACTGGCCACCTCCTGCTCCCCGCAGCTGCCTGCTAAAAAGGCAGGTTCTTCCCTAGGAAAGTTGCGCCAGATGTCAGAGTCCCCAGGAACACCCAAGAACAGCACACCAGGGGGCCCAGCACTGGATGAGCATCCCTATTTCACGCCAAGGCCAGCGACCAGGACCTACTCCATGCCAGCCCAGTTCACGAGCCAATTTGGACGGGAAGGGCCTTCCCTGCCCAGCCCAGGTCGCTCTCATTGGGACAGCCAGATCCCTGCTACAAGTGGTGGCCTCCTTGAGGCCAAAGCATCCCGCAGCAGTGCTCTTGGCCTGGCTAATGGACAGGGTGTATATAGTGTGAAGCCTCTGCTGGAGACATCAAGGAACCTTCCAACAACCGACAAAGGGGATGGCCTTTCAGCACAGGAGATGAGCGGCCTAGTCACAGACAAAATCAAAGTCACCAGGAGACATTACTACTCTGAGCAGAACTGGCCCCATGAATCTACCTCATTTTTCTCTGTGAAGCAGAGGATCAAGTCCTTTGAGAACCTGGCCAATTCTGACCGGCCCATGGCCAAGTCTGGGGCTTCCTCTTTTCTGTCTGTGAGCTCCAAGCCTCCCATTGGGAGGCGGTCTTCTGGCAGCGTGGCTTCGGGGAGCTTCGGCCTCCCCAGTGACCCGACCGCAAGGTCCCTGAGACGCAGCCTGAGCTCCTGCAGTGAGAGCCAGAGTGAAGCCAGCAGCCTCATCCCCCAGATGACCAAGTCCCCGTCCAGCATGACGCTGATGGTCTCCCGGCAGAACCTGGTGGAGACCAGTAACAAAGGCCCTGACACTGACCCGAAGAAACTACTTGGGCCTTCCGGAATTCCCACCCCAACGGTGACGCCTGCAGCCCCCATCAGGAGGAACAAGTGCTCAGTGCGCCACACCCAGCCCTCACCCTTGTCTCGCTCTAAGCTCCAGGAACTGAGGGCCTTGAGCATGCCCGACCTTGACAAGCTCTGCAGTGAAGACTTCTCAGCAGGGCCCACGGCTGTGCTCTTCAAAACCGAGCTGGAAATCGTCCCCAGGAGGTCACCTGGCTCCCTGGCTGGGGGCCTCAATGGGTCCACTGCCCTTCTGTGCCCTGTGAAGGGCGGGGACAAGGCCTGTCCAGGAGGAAGCAGGCCTAAAGCAGGGGAGCCTGGGACACCCAGCTCCACCAAGGATGGGGGTGAAACCACCCAGGCTCCACCTACCGGAAAAGGCTGGTCAGTTAAGTAAGTATCTGCCCTTCCCCCTTTTATTTAAATGGACTACTTTTAGATTAGATGTATAGAAAAGGTGCAAAGAACATGCAGAGCATTTCCATGAACCCCTCACCTAGTTCTTCCTAATGTTAGCATCTTACATAACCACCATCCACTGATCAAAAGAAGTTAACATTGGAACAGCACAGTTAACTACAGACTTGATTTAGGAATTACTGAATCCCACAAAAGTCCTTTTTCTGCTCCAGCATCCAGCCGGGATTCCCCCGCTGTTTTTAATGTCATCACTGGAACAGTGAAATGCCTTCAGGGAGAGGTGTTTGCCAAAACAGTGTACTAAGGAGGGGTTTCTGCAGGACAGGGCACTTGGCAGAAGCTCTGAGCGATGGTGGATGGGGGGGCCGCACCTCAGGGAGGAATCTAGGCCTTAGAAGGTGACTGCAGTTAACAGGGAATTTCTAACATTTTAAAACACTTCAGCCTATACTTTGCTTACTTTTTAATGCATCAAATTTTAAGTTACCACATTGGTCCCCTAACATCTTGGGAGGAATCCCTGAATCCATAGTAATTCCCCCTGGAAATACCTAGAATATAGTTGAAAGGAGATCGTGTTGAATGCGTTCTTAAAAATGGAAAAACTGCTTTTTTTCTTTAATATCCTCCTAATGCATTTGTATTATTTAGTTTGGATCAGCTTCTAGCGTCAGCGGGGGACCAGCAAAGATTACAGGCTGTTTTGTCCTCGGTGAGGTCGAAATCTACCGTCCTGACTCTCATGCAGGAGGCGAAAGCACAATCAGAGGTGAGTGGAATGCAGAAAACACAGGGAGACAGACCGCGGCCAGGTCCGCACCCGGGGATGTCCACGAGCTCAGAGATCCGGAGACCCCTTCTCCAGGTCTCGAGTTGTGAGTCTACAGCTCACTCTTCCGTCTCACTCGCAGACTGCTTTAGAAGCCACGCCTTGTCTTGCATTTTTAGGTGCCAGATTGGTGCAGCTGCTATTTTAATTCCCCAGTGGCGACTGGTAACTGACCTCCCATCCCACCCTACCCTACATTTCGAGTTTGTCTGCAGTGAGTCCTCAAAACAGAACCAGGCAGCTAGGAATTGCTGGGGAAGGTGGACAGAAACTACCTGTCAAGGGCGCCACCTGCTGGGGAAATGAGTTAACGTCTGTGTGGCCCTACCCTGAGGTTCCCAACAAAGGAGCTCATTAGTCATTACAAATAAATAGTCTTTAAATAAATTGGATGTGGCAGTAACAACAACAAAAGAAACCATGGGATTCCTATCCAGAATACTTTATGGAAGTGCAACATTAATGTCTCAGGACCACCCATAGAGATTTGCTAAGAAATGAAAATATCCTATTTAGAGAAAAAAGCAAATCAGCTATTTTCTGTGAGTGGTAATGTACTGGGGGGTCACTGGTGGCACCCGAGAACACTGTTCCTGGAATTCTCACAATAGAAGGGCCGTGATGCTGGCCCCTAAGGAAGGAGCCAGGAGAGGAGGAGGTAGGGGTGAGACAGAGACCCAGCCCCTTCTGCTGTCTGCCCACTGGCTGGGGTCCATGCGGTCAGGAGAGGCCTTGGGAGTGCGGTGCCTTTCACCCTCAGGGAAAGCGACTGCTCCACAATCTCCCTCCATCCCTCCATTCGCTACAATAAGGAAGCATCCTGCATGCCAAAAGTCTTACTCGGGGACTTCCAGGCAAGGTGGTGCAGTGGGACCACCTTTACTCCAGACAAATGTTAAAGAAAAAAAACAAATGTAAAAGTTCTCAAACCACCTCACAAAAGATGGGACGTTTTCAGGGACCATACACACACAGGTAGAGACTTTTTGGGTGGACAAGGGTGCTGAGCACCACCTGGGGGCATCTTCTGGGGCCTCGCTCACCCTGGCCCTGGTTCCATATTCACCGCCAGCCAGGCAGGTACTGTGGCTTGGTGCTGAAGACCATGCTTACTTTCATCAGAATGCAGCTTTCTCCCCTGATTTTCTTACTGTCTTCAGGTGGTTTCAGAGGAACAGTGAGCAGGGAGGTCCTTACTCTGCCATCTTTAGACCAGAAGTTTCCCGCCTTGCTGTCTTCCCATGAGTAACATTTGCCAGTGCTGAAAATGGAACTGCCCAAAACAACTGCCCTTTGGCTTCTGGGGCACTGTGAGAGACCGGAGTCAGAAGGCCAGCCCTGGTCTTCAGAGTGCTCTTAGGCCCACACCTCGGGGAGCCCTGGTGGTGGGTCGAGCTTTCCTGATGCTCGCTAAGCCTCTCAGAGGCAAAATCGGGTCTGCACACTTGTATCCTCAAACACAACTGGAAAAAATTTTTGACTAAATTAAAATTAAAGTGGTAATGTTCTGGGACGCAGAAGAGTCTCTCATTTTCAAATATTCTGTCTCTCTGCTCCAATAATGCATTTAAACAGAAGTATTCCTATTTCAGCATCAAACGTTACCTCTGAGAAGGTGCACACAGATTATCTGCCAGGCCACCTGGTCCCGTTTTCGCTGAGAGAACCCAGTTTTCATCCTTCTCTCCACTGAACCGTGTCTGAGCACACGCATGGTTAAATTTGCCCATCAAGTCAAAAGCCCAACCCCTAAATAAGTTCTGAGACTTGAATTGTCAGCATATGGAGCCTTCCTGGGAATGAACTTCAGAGGAATGTGAAATGTGCTAAGAGTAGCCCTTAGGACTTACTGATCGAACCACACACTTTCAAACACTGGGTTCCTTCCCCAGCACAGTACCGAGGGGGTTTCCTCTTTCAACGTTTTCACCATTTCTCATCAAAGCAATCCTTGAAGGTTATTACTACATTCTCTTTCTGCCGCCGTGTTGGAGAACACCTTGAGTTGATGGATTACAAATCACTTATGGGGAACCTAGCAATGCAGATCTTTAAAAGGTTGATGAATCATCTCTAGCATGTAGGTGGAGGCAGTCAAAATTCAGTATAATTAATTAGCCCAGCTCATTTTATTTTAAAAACCTTTTATCAAGGTCTCTTTTGATCGACACTTGAAACATATGGCAGTCTTTTCTTACTTAACCTCAAGATCCTACTAAGAATGTAGGAGACCAGCTCACCACGAGAGCTGACAGTTTTAATGTACTTTAAATAGTGTAATGTACTTTACAGCTTCAAACGTACTGGTGCTTGGTGAGCACTACTTCACTGACTGCACCTGGAATCCAATGAACTGAACACGGGGCGGGGGCGGGTGCGGGGGTGGGGGTGGGAGGGGCACAGGCCTCCTGGCCTCAGCGTGCTCTTACCTTGCTCCTACCTTGCTCCTACCTTGCTCCTACCGTGCTCCTACCGTGCTCCTACCTTGCTCCTACCTTGCTCCTACCTTGCTCCTACCTTGCTCCTACCTTGCTCCTACCGTGCTCCTACCGTGCTCCTACCTTGCTCCTACCTTGCTCCTACCGTGCTCCTACCTTGCTCCTACCTTGCTCCTACCGTGCTCCTACCTTGCTCCTACCTTGCTCTTACCTTGCTCTTGGCACTTAGGCATCTCCCTTTTCTGACCATTTGCAAAACTGTAGACTTAGCTGTAGAATAAAGAACTCCCTTCAGGACCAAATTTGGAAAGACACAGTCTGGTACCTAGAATGGCTACACTAGCTTCTAAAGGGCCCTGTCCTGGCTCACGCCCACCTTTCTGTGGTAACATAACTACAGGATGGACCCTCGAAAGCCCGCGCAGCGACCGCCCAGGAGGAATGCGGCATGGTTGGGTCGTGGCTCCCGCGATCCGAATAATCTGTGAAAGCTCCTGAAAACCCGCTGGGCCTCACGGTGGTAGATTTCGGTGCTATTACCACAGGAGGGTTTTTATCAGCACTCACTGCTCTCGGCGCAAGGAGTATCCTTTTACTTTTCTGTTTCTTTTCACCAGAATAAAGAAGAGGTTTGCTTCATAGTCTTGACTAAAAAAGAAGGCTCAGGTCTGGGATTCAGTGTGGCAGGAGGATCGGACGTGGAGCCCAAATCGACGGTGGTGAGTCACGATACCGAGATGCTCCCAGGGAGGCACTGCTGAAGCAGCTCGGTGTTTGATCAGGACCGAACTCACGTCCCTGAGTTCAGAGGCTGCTGGTCTTCATTCACTGGGACCCAAACGAAAGTGGGAGAGCGGAGAATGTAGTGCGCAGTACCTCCATTGACAGAGACAGGCCTCTTCACACAAAGCTGACTGAGGCACAGGCTGGGTGGCCGAGGAGATGCCAATACACATGACCACAGTGATCTATAGCTTCAGACCCACCTGTCTAGTTCATGCAGCGGTCAGAATGAACTGACCAAACCTGCGTCTGCTTATGAAGTTATTTCTTTCTCAAGAACCGCTACTTAAAGTCTTCTGTCACTCGGGGCCTTTGAGATCCTTCGGGAGGCCACCCTCACGGGACAAGGTCTGGTCCCCTTTCCTCTTTGTATTTTATTGCCCCATAGAGTACCAGGCACGCCTTAGACACCAGCAAGGAGTTGAGTAAAAATGCATTTGGACGCTGGCACTGACGTTTAGAATTCCATCCCTCACAGTGGATGTGTTTTTGATACACCAAGTGTTTGGGTGATTGGGAAAACCTGCCGTTAGAAGGTCCCTTGACTGCAGATTTGCAGTTAGTTACCCTTTTGCTTTTACTGGAGGTCATAACTGAATTTGGCTTTGTCCTCTCCTTGTCCCAGGTCCACAGGGTATTTTCTCAGGGGGCAGCTTCTCAGGAAGGGACCATGAACCGAGGGGACGTCCTTCTGTCAGTCAACGGTGCCTCACTGGTTGGCTTAGCCCATGGGGACGTCCTGAAGGTTCTACACCAGGCACAGCTGCACAAAGACGTCCTCATGGTCATCAAGAAAGGAAACGGCCAGCCTAGGCCCTCCACCCGGCAGGAGCCACCCACAGCCAACGGGAAGGGCTCACTGTCCAGAAAGACCATCCCCCCGGAGCCCGGAGCAGGTAAGGCTCCCGTTCACCAGCCCGCAGGGTGGGAGCAGCTGGCAGTGCAGACTCAGGTTGAACACAAAGGAAAACGATGGCGATCATCTTATCCTGGGTCAGAGAAATTAAATGTAGTGAAGTTTGGTGTTTGTGGATGGTTCTTGCAGAAGCAGTGTGACAGAAGTTATTTTAAAAAAAGACCCAGTAGTTAAAGCTGGATTGCTGAAGACTAAAATAGCTGTTTGACAGCTTCTCTAAATGTCCTAAGGACGCCCTTGCGTGTTTCCATCCTCCTGTTAGGACTTAAGTGGCTGGGAAGCGGAACAAGAAACTCTTGTGGTGGGGGCGTCAAAGCTGAAAGCAGCTCCAGGCTGAGACGTGTCCTTGGGAAACACCAGGGTGTGTGTTGGTGCCTGTTGTGGAACAACGTAAGAAAACGAGGGGGCGGGCGTGTTTAAAGACAGAGACTTTCACCAGCCAAGAAGAGCTTACAGAAAAGAGCTGTGTGTGCCCTGCACTGTCACACCCAGGCTCCTCAGGAAGCCACACTAAGCACTGACTCGGAACCAGGCACTGCTTCAGTTTCTGAAGCGCACGTTCCTTCCCCACACGTGAGCCCAGTCTGCACCGACGTGAGCACCGACAGTGTGGGGGCTTGACCAGAGTGGCACGGCATTCGGAGAGTCTGCTCGGGCGTAAAGGCGCTCCCCACACTTGCAGACAGAGCTGAGAAGGGCAGAGGGTGCAGGAATGGCAGGAACCCAGCCAGGAGGGGAGCTCCAAACTGGGAGACCCACCCTAAGGCTGGTCGCAGATGTTGCCAGCACTTCAAGGTAGACGGGGGCTCAAGTGTGCCAGGGTGGCGCATTTGGGGGACTGACAGGCAGTAGTGAGTGCCCCTGTTGTTTCCATCTTTACTGCAGGGAGAAGCGGAGCCACACACGATGCTCTGTGCGTTGAAGTGCTAAAGACCTCGGCTGGGCTGGGACTGAGCCTGGATGGAGGAAAATCGTCTGTGTCCGGGGATGGGCCTCTGTTCATTAAAAGAGTGTACAAAGGTAACGCCCTAGAAAACCCAGTCCACGTCCGCTCCCTATTTCCTTTCTGTGTATGTCAGCGCCCTCCATTTGGAAATCAGATTTGTTTTGAACAATCTAAAACGTTTTCAATGCTTTATTGACACCCGGGGTTAACGGCTGTCAGCCCTGTACATGTATTGACTCACGACACCCACATGACAGTCCCATCACACAGGCACTACCGTTACCCTCATTTTACGAAAGGAGAGACTGAGCCACAAGGAACTTATGCAGGGACCTAAGGTCACAGGTGTTCAGTGGCAGAAGCAGGCTGTTAGCTTCAGAGTCTGCGCCCAAACTTCTGTGCGCTATCTAACTCCACATTCCTGTCTCCGTGTTCTTAATTAACATCAGTGTCATTGACGTGAATGTGCTAAGCTAAGTAAGGCCATCGGAACGGCCAGTCGGGGTTCTTACAGTCAGCCAAGATCACGTTCACTGAAACTGCAAATCCCAGACTACAGGAGAGTAGAACGGTTGGTAGATACAAGGGCTGCTCATGAACCTGAATCGTTCATTTTATGGTCTTGGACAGTTCTCAAGTCTCTTCAGGTTCCTGAGCTGAACAGCATATTAACCAACACAGTTATACTAACAACATCAGTGTGTAAATATATGTAACATATCATTGTGTTTAATAATACCGATAGGGTCAATATACTAAACATTAGTATTGTTTTATAACTAAATTCAATATTGATTATCAGCACTGCTTTATTAAAAGTTGATGTTAGGGTTGGCTTATGCTAAGGACAGTGTCTGCCCCTCTCGTCACCATAAAATGTTTCTGTCCTGGAGTGGGTTGAATTTGAACCTACTTTCTTCCAGCTGTATTTTTATTATTTTGTTAATCTTTATAACCAGCTCTAACCCTATGTAGAGATATTTAATATTTAAATAATGTTTAACAGTGACTCTCACATTTAGGGTGGGAGAGCTACATCCGGTCTGTTTTCTGAGAAAATTCTCTTCCTATTTGGGAATTGTTCTTTCAATGCCCTTTTTTCCCCAGGAGCTTCCACAGCCAGTGTGCATTTCCTTCTCACACGACTGTGGTAGATGTGTGTGTGCAAGACAGTAAATAGGAGAGGGCTTCAACTTGCTTTTCAAAGCCCATAAACCTGCTGTAACACACACAAAGCCATAGAGTAGAAATAAGTTAAAGCTGTTTAAGTGGCCAATTAAGTAAATCTCCACAAACTTGGATACAGGAACCAGTCTGTCTGCTAACAATTAGAGGTCGAACCTGTTTTTTCTGCGTTTATTGGCCATTTGGATTTTTAGCTACTGATTTCCTTTGCTCACCTTTCTCTTTACTTTGTATTCTTTTGAAATAGCTTCCCTAGGTTGCTTATATTTTGCAGAGGGAGGGGAAAGGGTTACAGATTTGAATTTTTTTTTATGCAGTCAGGCTTCTTGTTATGAACACATGTTCTGTGTGTCTATCCTAAGACTATAAATGTATCACGCAGAGACTTTTCTCAGGGAAGTTTTTAGGGTGTCTGGAGTTCCTTGTGAATGCTATGAAGGTACCGAGCCATGTCCTGTGTGCACTCCCACAGGGGGTGCAGCTGAGCAAGCTGGAACAATAGAAGCTGGGGATGAAATCCTTGCCATTAACGGGAAACCCCTGGTTGGGCTCCTGCACTTCGATGCCTGGAATATTATGAAGTCTGTCCCGGAGGGACCTGTGCAGCTAGTAATCAGGAAGCACAGGAATTCTTCATGAAACAAGCGTGAGTAGCAACACTCAGTTTTGAACAAGAATCGCCTTTTCTCTGTTCCCTCCGTACCTCAGCAAGCCAGACTGACTTCGCCACACCGCAGCTTCCTGAAACAGCCAAGGAACACCGTGTGGGTGAGGACTACGAAGATCTCCACATCTCCACTGACAGATGGAGCTCGACTCCGGAAGCCTTCCACCTGGACCACCCCGGCCAGGAGGGTTCGTTGTGTCCCAGGGCCAGTCCCCCAGCTTTCACTTTTCCTGATGGGGATGCAGATGCGGCACATTGCCCTCTCTCAAACACCCAGCTGGACCTTTGCTTCCCTTCTGCCGCCTCTCCCAACATACCCAATCCACGCAATTGGGGCGCCTACATGTCATGACTGAACAGACTCTAGATTTATGTAATTGTGTAAGTAACCAGGCTTTCGGCACATTCAGTGGAGAGAGCCGTGGTCTGTATGTTACCCTGAAAAGGAGACTTAAAAAAATATATATGAATCAATTACGACCTAATGCTTAGGCTGAGCTCAGGAATTATCCAAAAATGAAAAAGCAAAATACAGGAAGTGGTATTTTTTAGTGAGTGTAATGTGCAATGTGTGGATGCAGAGTCCAACTCAGTGGGTTACTGAGCACCATGAAGTGTCGGTCGTAAGGCTTTTACAGAAATGCAGTTCTGACAAACTGCACTAAATAGCCATGAACTTTGCTGCTTACAGTGAGCAGGAAGTCCCAGCTCTGAAAGCACCTTGTATCCAGTTTGGAGCTGGTCTTGAACAAGAGCTGGAGTTCAAGACCAGCCAACACAAGAGCAGGCAGAACCACTGCAGTCACTGGGTTTCTGTGCCTGTATTTTATGCACTCCAACCAGTAATTTAAATTTTTAGAAATCAAATATCTTTTTAGTGTCCTTGGATTTATAAACATAGGCATTATATTTGCAATCCAAATAGAGGAGCTTAAAATAATTCTTTTAAGGGACTTTTTTTGGTGGTTCTTTTCCCCTTCCCAGCAAGCTTTAAAACACGGGCTGTTGTTACGCATCGGATCACTTTTGCTGACCTGGGCGCAATGACAATACCTCTGCAGTGACTGAAGTTTCTGCTATTTTTGTCTTTGTTTTGCCAAGTCTTCCTTTTGCCCAACTGCTCCCCTACAGGAGACTGTTGTGACTCACGCTGCTTGTGAAACTTGTCCCAGCCGCTCTCCTTGCAAAGCAGGAGCCTCGTCGGTGCTGTTCCCTGTCACAAAATTGGCTTTTCTCCCCTCGTACTTGTCATCAGCGTCATTTCCGAAAATGCAGCGAGGAGGACAATGGAGAACAAGAGCAAGTTCCTCTTTCAAGGGAAAGGAGCAGGACTACATAGTTACCATCTAAATCCTCAGGGGGGCACGCGCTGGCTGGCTGAGTCCAGGAAACACAGGTGAGACTGCACACCTGTGCACATCACAACCCTAAGGTTTTATGTTGGGGTGTCTTTAAATAACCTGCAGCTCGGGCCCATGGCTTAGAGACAGGAACTCGGGCCATGACACCCCCAATCACGGAGGCACTTGAGCCGTCACCTTTACACACCATTTTCCTGCGCGACCGATCCCAGTAAACCTCTGTGCCGTTGGCCCAGGGGGTCTCTCAGATGGAGTGAAACATCTGGTTGGTGTGAGCCTACATTTCTCGTTTTTTAACAGGCTATACAAACAGAAATGTAGTACAGGAATTAGCTAGAAAGACCTGTTAATTTAGCTTCTACTTTTCACTACAGTTCCAGGTAGGATACTATAGAAATTCAGTGCAAGGTGCATGCTAGGTTGTTTCTAAGTCTTTGGGGGTCGGTTTTGTGGTTTGTTTTCTTGACACGAAACTATTTGAAGTCAACACTGAACACAGATTTTTGCCTCTACTCTCCCAGCTGTGCCTGCTGAGCAGTGCAGTCCTCTGTGACCAGGCAGGGCTTTCCGGAGCAACGCCGAGCGGGGTGGGGGGGTCTCCCTCGAGAGTGCCTGGCCCTCACTGGTACCCGAGGGCTGCACAGGCGGACCTCTGGCTCACCAAACTCTGTTCAAATCATCAGCCATTTCTCGTAGATCTTGCCGGAAGGATTCCCTGGAGGACAGTTGGAACATAAGGGAGGAAGCAGAAGCTAAACTGTTTTGACCCTAAGATAGAGAGCTATTTATTTGTCTTCAGTGTTCAAGGCATGACTAGTATTTCTAATTAGTCTAATAAATTCCCGCACTTCCTGAAGTGAACACTAATGGTATTGTCCTACTAAAACTCTCATTGTTTTGGTTTTTAACTGGTCAGTCATTCACAATAAGCTATGAGGGTGAATATGTGTTATAATATGTGAATCACAGTTGCAAGGATAGACCTTGAAGGCTGAAGTAGGCTGAGTTCATTTCTGTTCTGCCGTACACATCTCATGTAACTTCATGTTTGACTTAACTGGCACCACACCTGTTGTATGATATACATAATTTCTTTATTTATGTAAAATAAAAATGCCTTATATTATTAAAGAGTAAGTGCAATAATATGAAATAGCCTGTACATTTTAAAATGTTGTCGCTGTTGTGTAAACCCACATCTCTGTAAACGACCTTTTGTAAGTAATTTTAAAAAATAAACACTCTGCTTACTAGTTTTTCTAGTTTTGCATCTACAGAATAACCTTTTAAAACGTCAAGATAAGAAACATTACCTAAATTACCATCTAAGTGGGTGAGAGGCACAAAGGCAACAGAACATCAAGTCAGCTGCACCTTCCCAAGGCCACACTCAGAGCCTGACGCACGTGCCACCTCTGACCTTGAAAGCAAACACCACGACCTCCTGACCCTCCGGGCCTCACTCCCTCTCACCTCCCATTTCAGCAAGCCCCCTGACCACTGTCAGTTCTTCTCCCCATCGGAATCCCCCCTTCACCCCAACTCCCTCCAACTGGATGCCATGGCGAGCGCAACGGTCCCCTGCCCACAGGCCCAGCCCGCTCCCCAGCTAAACCCTGGAGCGGCCCAACTGGCCAGCTACTCAGTCTCTACACGCTGAGTCCTAGAGAAAACCCCACATGCACACAGGCTGCCGCCGCTTCAAATTCACAATTTCCCACCTCGAATGGCTTCTCCACAATACCTGGCAGGCGTTCCCATGTCAGCTTCTTCTCCCATTCCTCACAGTGACCGTGCTCTTCATTTTCCTCAAAACCCCAACCCACTCCCCTTCTCCTAGAATACTCGGATGATCTGGGGGCCTACTTCATGGAGTGAAATGAAAAGCATCTACTTTATTTGGGTTCTCTTGGTTTGAAGACGCAGGCACCAACCTGAAGCAGCCCCATGAAGAAGGCAGGACGAAATCTCACCGAAATCCAAGAATGGGATCTGGCCTGTGACCACGCCTCAGAGACTGCAGGAACTCGGGGGTCCTCATGACAGGCCCTAGAGCAACAAGACGCCACCACTGTTTGTGCATCCACTTCCACAGACCCCACTCCTCGCCACCCACCGGCTGCCTCACCCCAGCTCTCCACACCGTTTCTCTCCTTAGAGGCCTATGAGTGCCCTGGTCACAACTTTGGCCCCACGCACTCCCAGGCTAGTCTGCCTCATTGTCCCTATATACCCCGAAGTCAGGTTCTGATCAGCTCTACTAGAATAGAGCTTTTGGCTGGGGGAGCCTCTCTAAAACCACTGAAATAAAGACAAAGGGAAACGGGTTTTAATACAATCTAGAAATAGCCACAAACCAATGCTATGAACACGGGGGACTGTAACCCATGTACAATAAGCCCCGAGACCAAACTGAAGGAGAACAATGAGATGGGGTCTGAAGCCGTCTGGATGAGAGAGCAAAGGTGGCAGGAAAGAGTTCTGGGGAATGCCGCCAAAACCCTTAACTTGGAGAAAGGGAGCCAGGGGAAACGGCAGCCCCCCAAAAAGCAGGGAGCGCTAGAATTGGAGCCGTTTCCCCTCCTCAGAACAGGCACCTGGGAGGTGAGGTTGAAGAAGGGGGTCGTTTTAATTGCCCCAGGCACCTGGTCAGCCAAGGCGGGTCAGAGGAGTAACAGGTGAGGGCTGAGGGAGGGTCTCATCTGAGGGGAGCCCGTGACAAAAGAGCTAATCGGATTCAGTGAGAGATCAGCCACCACAGCTCACCCACTAAAGGACACAGCAAGCACCAATCCACACCCCTTCTGAAGTCCCATGCAGCCGAAGCAGCTGAGGGTCTGAGTAAAGGTGAAAATCAGCTGGTATCCAACCTTCCTCTCTCATCCTGAAGGATGAACTGAACAATGCTTACACCCAGGGCTCTGAGGTCCACCACTGACCAATACTGGGCCAAGGGCAGGCTTGAGAAAACCCTCCCCTCCCACCCCCAGGAAACAATCAGGTTTAGCAAATTCCAAGCCTAAGTGATGTTAATTTCAGGAATGTATGAAATGGCTTGAAGAAATCCAAAATGCAGTTCATTAGTTTAGTAGGACAAAAGAGAAAAAATATTGTGAAAGATATCAGTAGACAGTTTTTAAAAGCCTGGAAAAGCTCCAGAATCACTCCCAGTGAAGTCAGGAATACACACGAAAAAGACATTCACTGTTGTTGCTGTTGAATAACATACGTTCTGAAGGTCCAAGCCAAGCCAAGCCAATCAGGCCAAAATTTTAGAGAGAGGTATAAATAGGCATCATAATGTGCACATGATGTGGTTAGGCAGCTGTAAACATACACACATCAACTTAAAAATTATTACAATGTTAGAATTCGGTAAGGTAGCTATCCAATTATTCACCAGAACAAGAGCTTTCCTATACATAAATTAATAACCAACAGAACACATGGCAAAAAACACTGAATCACAACGGCGATGGGAAAATACTTTAACCTTAGCAAGGGCTGGCAAACCTACAAAAGAACATACTCTGTTACGAGACGTAACAAGCGTGACTCGAACAAGCGGGGAGACACAGCTGACTCGTGAATAGGAGAGCTCCATACTATAAAGACTCCAATTTCTCCAGACTAGTTTATAAGCATGACGTAACTCCAACCATCATCTCAAAAGCACTGTTGAACCTGACAAAATTACTCTGCAGTCCACTTGGTCCACATGTCAAAGTAGCCAGAAGAATTTTGAAAAGCACAGTCGGAGTGGGACTAGCCCTGTCACCACATTATCAGAAACGCCCATAATTAAAACAGTGGCTCCTCTTCCACAGAACTGAATGGGCAAACCACTGGGGAAAAAAGCCAAATACATGTATACACAATATTTCTGAATTCAAAGCAAACTCAAAGGGAACGTTCCAAATCGGTGGCAGAAAACATGGTTATTCAGTAACTGGTTTTGGAAAAATTGGCTAGGTATTTGGGGGTGGCAAGTGGGTGGGGAGGTATGGGGAAAAGCTGAATCTCTTGCAACCAAATAAATTCCTGACAACAAAATAAAATTCCAGAGTGGTCACAGATTTAAAAGCGAGAAAGGAAAACAAAAAGCCATCTAAAAAGCCAAATACATTGTTTCAATCATAAAGTGATTATGATGGTAAATTCAGAAGCTTTATTGTAAAGCCACAGACTCATAATCTAACCAAACTCCACACAGACTAGTGGGGGCTACCGCAGCAGATTCCAGCCAGATGGCAGAACTGAGTTGTCACATCTCATCTCCCAGCATTCCTCACTCCTTACACCGCCAACGCCACACGCACACGGAGAGCATCTAGTATAGAAAAACCTCGGTATGAACATCTACAACAAACTTCGTGTGAAAGTACTCCCAACATCCCCAAGATACACAAGTGGGTGGGGACAAACTACCAAAAAGAGCAATTTGGTACCAGGATCTGTGTGAGGCCAAGCGGAAGGAAGTGACAGGGCATCTTGTGGCCCTGAGACCTCCCCCGACTCCCCGCTCCATGATCAGCAGGAGTTCAGAGGAGCAACTGGGTAACAGCTGCGGAGACTGGGCTAGTTTCTTCACCCTCATAGTGGGCAAGTATGTGGGTTCCCACAGGAAGGTAGAAAGGGCTGATGCAGGTCACATACTCTCAAAACAGACCTGCAAATTCCCCGCACTAAAAACAGAATCTGAACTGAGCGGGACAAGAACATCAGAGATCAAGAAGAACAGGGCCCAGGTAAAGGGGAGCAGAACCAGATTTCAGAGGGTAAGCTGCCATATTTCTTTACGCTCCACCAAAACAGAAGAGAGAGGTCTAGAGAATAAACATAATTAGGAAAGGTAATTTCATGGAAAAATGGGCAACAGTGATGATCTAGTTCAAATCCCACACAAAGAAAAAGGAGCATAAGGAGCACAGACACTCCCTCCAGAGAGCAAAAGCACACGGGAAAGACGTGCCCCAGAAACCAATGAAAACCATACCTCAAAATTAATTAAAGTACATCGAGAAAATGTGAATAATACAAACTGAAATTAGGAAAAAATTAAAAATTGGGCATTAAAACTCAGAGAAAAACAGTTTCAAAAAAGACTAAACTAGAAAGACCACTCACAGTGAATAAACACAGTAATGTCTTAAGAGAAGATAAAAAGGGTAAAATGATTAAAGATCAGTAATAAAGACAGAAAAGAACCAAACAAAACTGACAAATACAGAAGACATACAGGGTCTGGCACAAATAATGCCCCTTTTTTATTACAGAATCATAAGCATGTAATTCTGTAACAACAATACCACACTCAAGCACACCCCATGACATTTTAGGTGAAACATTCAAATTAGAACTATAAATTGTGACCCCCACATTATTACCCTCCCCACCACACTCACACAGGCGCTCCTTCTGCCGGACCCTGTAACAGCAGTCCCCAAAAGAGAGAACCTAACCGAAGGAGCAGAACAAGCACTAAAACGTCAATTTTCCTGAAAATGAGAAGAAGAAGATTTGACTCTATATATTGAAAGAACACACCATGTTCTATCCCAGAACCACCAAAACCGAAACACACTGCAGCAGCACCGGGAAAAACGGGGGGGAAATCCCGTGGGCTTGAAGCAAAAAGAATCAGGCATTCACGTGGGAAAGAAAATAATATTTTAATCAGACTGTGACAGTAGTGCTTTATGACAAAAAGAACATAAAGACACTTGGAGAAAAAGGTGTGACCCAAGAATCTTACCCAAACTGACTTCCAGATAAAAGTCTGAAGACAAACCGTCGCCTGCGCCCCAGCTCAGGGAACGCTGTGCGCACAGGCCCCTCAGAGACTCTGCCGAACCAGCAGTGTGTACTCGTTAAGTGCGCATTTATCTGAACAGCTGAGACTGTTCGAAGGGAGACTCCGGTGCACAGTGACACTGCTCTTACAGAGCAGAAGCAGCACGGCGACAGAAAGTGGCAGCACGGAACTGCACACTAGAAAATGGTTAGAACCCTGAGTTTCCTGTTACATATATCGTACAACAAAACAGGGAAAAAATGGAGTGCCTCGTAAGTCTACACTGATACTTCCCACTCAAATTTAGAACTGCAAGGATTTTCTGTATCTTCCCTTTTCCGTGTAGAGAATCCTGGTAGCACTCATGAAGAAAACTTAAGGATAAAACCATTTTTATTTTCATAAATTCGTAATATTTTAAAAAACTAATCAGTCACCTTTGGTGAATACTAGGGTTATTATGTTTTTAGTAATAATTTAGGGTTAGAATGTATCCCACATTTCCTCTACAAATTGTACTAAAAGGTAGCAAAGGTAAGCAAAATTATTTTATATTCTTTATAGCAAAATTCTAACTAATAAAGGAAAAGTGGCAAGAATTAAAACATCACCCCTCTGCACCCCCAATAAATCACAGGACCTAAGCAGTGGGCAGTAAGGCTGCTCACATCTCAAAAGCGAGAGAGGGGACGCGCTTCCTTCGGGAAGCACACACCACCACCTAGGAAACAGTGCCGTCTACACACACAGACCTGCGTCTGCTGAAGCCTGGGATCCAGCAACCAGCTCCCGGGAAGCTCGACGGAAATCGGAAAAACACACTAAACTACATGTGGATGCAATCAGCAAGATCCAAACTTTGGGAAACTTTCAGGACAAGTGATCCAATTTCATCAACAAACATTTCACAAGGGAATAAATAAGGGATGAGGGTTGGGGGGAGAACCTATAAATTCGGAGAAACTTACAATCACATGACAAATGAAAAAAGAAATAAGAGAACAAAGTTATGAGAGACGTACAATGGGTTGGGGCGGAGATGGTAACTGGAAGGAAGCCTTGAAGAGCTTCTGGACAGCCAGTAAGTGCCACCTCTTGACCTGGGTGACGGCTGCAAACATATTTGCTTTAAAATAACTCATTAGCCCCTCCATTTCTTTATGTGATCTTCAATTTGTATTTCAATTATAAAAATTACATGGGATGCTTACATACGTATGTACTCATAAGATAAACATTTGTTTATGTGATTTCTCTACTTGTTATAATTAATCATACCCCCCAAATGTTTATGAAATATATATACATACCCCCAATCTCAATACCACACAGATGATGTTAGTAGGACAACGAAGGTCTCCACAGAGTCCATGGTCAACACAGAACCTTACATTCTACTGAATGTTAAAAAAAAACAACTTACCATATATCAAGTTTGAAGGCTGGGGAAAGCCAAGTGCATCACAGACACAGGGTTAAGATCCATAATACATGAAAAGTCCTGATGAATCAATTCGTAGAAAGATGTTCATTAGAACAATGAATAAAAAACACAAATAGGTAAATTCAGAGTAAAAAAAATACAAATTACCAATAAAGACAATAAATGATGACCAACCCCCCACCCCCATAATTAAAACAAACTGGTAATTCTCTCCTATTAGCTTGGCAAAGACCAGTCAGTGAGACCCTCTACAGAGCTGGCCAGGGTGCAGGGAAACCGGCACTCACGTTACTAATGTATGTGCAAGTGAACGCGAATCTTACACATCAACCTGGCTTTATCTTTTACATTTTCAAGACAGGTGGTTTGAACAAATTCATTTCTATTAATTCCTCCTACAGAAGTCAGACAAATGTAAAGATATACGCCTGTTAAAATACTGTTTGCAATAATGAAAAACATGAGACTCATCCAAATGCCCATTATCAATAGGAGATTTAGCGAAGTTACATAATGAAACCAGAAACGATGAAAAGGACCGACGTGCTTATTCTGAAGGCGCCCCACAACACAAGCACAAAAAGTAAGCTGCACACCATCATGCAACGACGCTAACGGGGCTCACTGTGCACCACCGGCCGTCAGAGGTGAACACCCACGTAATTCCACCCAGAAAAGGTGCACATCACACGAACAATGCTACTACCCGCGCCCTGTGAAGGACAGCCTGCGAGGTCGCGAATATTAACACTACCTCGCTGGCACTATTCAAGCCTGCGTGACACTTGTGCAGAACTTACAAGGGCCCGGTCCAGCACTCTGGGACCTGGCGGGTTGCAATGAATTGGGACAGTACCTCAGGCTGTCAATCAGTCACATGGATCCGAAAGAAAGTGAAACAGAACAATATTATGACGATATATAGTCAGTGAATACAAGATGGAGAGGCCATAAAGTTGGAACTGAACTTCACAAAAAATAAATGCCTCACAGACTGGTGACTGGCAGTTTCCATGCTCCTGGGGCAAAAGGGGCCATGCCCGCCTGACAGTCACGGACCCTGGTCATCATCAGGCTGGATGTCATTACCTACTGGCCCAACACTGCCACTGGACCAGCCAGACACCAGCCTCTTTCCCTCTCTCTTGGGTGATAACCAAATTCAAAGGCCTGTTATACATGAAAAGAGGAGGGGACCCACCTATGCACAAACAACGGGAAGAACCCAGTGATGGGGCATGTTGAGAGACCACTGGGCAGTCCTGCAGCAGGCCGGGGGGCTTTCATGGCCATTGGCCACCTGACAATGCTTTTTTCTTCTGAGAACATACAGAATTAGTCAACGTTTTTATCCCTAAAAAATAATGTATGTGAGTTATACCAAGATAGCATAATAAAGCAGGGATGTCCTTTGTATCAGTTATTTTGCATAAGCATGATAACTTTTGCATGCTTGCCTGCTACTCTGTTTTGTCTGTTAGAGAAAAGAAGCCCCCCTAGTGCCCAAATAAGAAAGGATAAGTTGTAGTTGAATGCCATTACTGTTACTCAATCACTTCAGGATTTAAAGCTCAAACGCTTAACAGATACTGTGTGACTGGGCAAATCTTCCTCTCCAAGCCTGTCCTTCATTAAATGAAGATGGTAATTGGGGTTTTGGGAGGTCAAAACAAGGAATAAAATACTTAACTATGCACAGAACATGCATTCAGTAAGTTTCCTTTCTCCCTTCTTTTAGAACATTGTTCCCGATCTTATTATTTTAAGGAATACACCACAATTAAAAAACATCAGTCAAAAAGCCATAGCGCCACTAATTCTTTGCACAACAGATCTTTATCTAAGTTTTATATTAAAATTCACTGCCTGACTCTTGGATCTGAAGGCTTTTAACCCAAGTGGCACGAACCTATGAAAATACTGCTTCTATCACGTACCCAATAAGTATTTCCACAGAGTCATACCGTCCGTGCTTTGAAGAAGACGGTAAGCAGCAGCGTTTCACAGGAGAAAGTTCTGGATAAACCTTCCCCTCCGGACCGCACAGATCTTCCTCTCTGCCCACAGAAACGGTGCCGGAGCAAGGGCCACACACGACACTGACACAGCTCGGGCCAGGCCTCTCCCCTTGCCTGACAATCTTGACACCACCGACATGAAGGCTCCCTGAGAAATATCCATTACTTCTAGAATCTTGTCAGGGATAACACAATACATCTTCACCTGAAAAAAAATTCCAATACTGGTGTCAGTTTCCAGTACCCATTTTATGGGAAGAAACTATAAACTAATACTTTCTATACTTACCACCAGCAGTGTCATTCTTGGTGGTAAAGGAGGTTATTTGAATGGACAGAAAATCTGTCTTCTTCCAGGCATCAGAACAAGGACTGGCAAACTGCTGCCCACGAACAGCTGCCTGTTTCTGTAACTAAGGTTTGTTAGTACACAGCCTTGCCCGTTGATGTGCATTGTCTACAACAACTTCCATTCAGCAGAGTTGAGTGGTTGCAACAGATACCGTAAATGGCCTAAAGCCTAAAGTATTTACTATCTGGCCCTATAAGAAGAGCTTGCATTGAATTATTACCACCCTATACAAGGCCAAGTGAAACTTCATTACAAAGAAAACTCAGAATACAAAAGTGTTGGGAACCACCTGCCTGATTTTAGAAGCTGTAACCACCATGGCTAAGGCTGAGTGAGAGACCTTGGGACCACAAGCCACTAAGGAGACAAAGCTTATCTCACTGGCAGGGGCACTGCCTCTGCCCCCTCCACTTCTCCCTGCTTGGGCCTGGGCAGATGACTGGTCAGCCAATGACGGGTAAGATTCCTCAAGGGAGGGATGACCTAAGACAGGCACAGTCACAAAGGGGCCCTCGGGGAAGAACTTGGGAGCTATAGAAAAAGGGGGTGATGGACCCTCACCCCTTGGCTTTGACACAGCCTGAGTCCTCATTCTGTCTGCAAGATGTCTCCTAATCTCTAGGCTGCCTTACTTCCCCTGCCTGACTTAAGCCTGAAACAATGCTGGAGGGTGGTGCTGCCCTGGGCAGGAACAGGTGGTTCCCTGGGGTGATCAGGCCTAAGAAAGAATGAATGAAATCCTGTGAAACTTGCTTTGCTAAGAATACCTTCAATTTCCTGATAAGGGTCCAAGCATGAAATGAGTTTGTCTGCCACAGTTTTATGGCCCTTTGGCTCACTGACCCTGACTCAGAATAAACCCTCATAGTTCTTGGGATCTTATCTGTAAGAAGTAGTCAGCAACATCCTTTCCTTTGTTATCTGTAAAAAGTAATCACCTAAAGCAAACCTGAGCATAATGAGAACCTTCTTTGATGTATGCTATTAGAAGCAACAGAAGCCTGCCCAGGCAGTGGCCGAGAGTGGCCGAGCCGTCCCTTTTCTCCACAGGACTCTGCAGTCCGTGTGAATGTGTTCGTCGCAGCCACAACACCGTGGACCCCGCTGGTCCGAGTCCGCATCACAAAAACACAAATGACATACTTGCTCTAATTCAGGCACTTTCAAGATCATAGTTTATTTATTACTTCAGATAAAAACATAGTATACATATTAGGGAATACCTTAAAATTCAAATCTGAAGTTATACACAATCTAGTACTTTTGCATTGAATGTTAACCAAAAAAAAAAATCTCTACATATCTGGAAGTTCCACTATTAACATGAACTATGGTAATAAAAAATTTGACATTTAATTTGTTCAATATATAGTATTTACATTATGAAACGAATTGTGGTATAATAAAGTGATAAAGAAATAGTAAAAATAAACTTTAAAAATCAAAGGTTTATATTCTTACAATATGCTA